>VSTD030003994.1:0-10551 GCA_008808055.3 Sporobolus alterniflorus
CATTGTAAGTGTCTGATACTCTTTTATGCCTATATTTCAATTATCGGTTGACTTTTGATCTATTTATATTGTATTTATTATGTATATATACCGAATCACATTGTCAATTTTATAATTATTACTGAATTACTAGAATAAATTTATCAAATTGTATATGAAATTTTTTTGGCGGCATACCCTTAGCTAAAATACTAGATTCGCCACTGTGAATAAACATGCCAAGATACAAGCTGTTGTGGCGGCTGCGGCGTTCATCGCCCAAGTTACTGTTCATCTTATTCCTCGAGACTGAGCTGCGCGCGAGTGTTGTGAGGTTACTGGGGTGAGCCAACAAAACCAAATAATTAAACCATTTTTGGAGGGCGACTGAGAGGGCGTTCGCACCAGTAGGGACGTTGGCCGGAGCACGGCGGGCAATGACGAAGGCTTCTCGCCGGCTAACTCTGGCGCCAGGCACAGCGATAGGCGGAAATAATGGATCGACAGCGAACAGCAACCCGAAACGTGATGCTGAGCGGAACATGGCCGGAGTCGCAGGAGACGACTACAATGAGATAACTCCGGTGCTACAAGGTAACTGTCCTCCATTATTCACTAATTCGGCTCCAATTGGCAGCAGGTTAGTGGAAGATTATGGGCGCTAGAATCTGAAAACGGGGATGACGACAAAGAACTTTCAACCCCGACAATGGAGGAGTTCATTGCAGCAACATCGCAAGAGGGTTTTTCTATGGATGAACTGATACATGCAGACAAAGAACTGCAAGATGTAGACAAGGTAGGTTTCTCATCACCTACCAGTTCTGAATTTCACTGCCCTCTAGCGACCAAAATTATCAAAGCAGTTTCTCGTAAGGATCACTTAAGCATCGTGTGAAACCTTGGCAAGGTCCTCTATCGAAATCAAGGGTATCACCACCAAAAACTCTAGGTGATGCTGTAATAAAAAAATTCAAGATCAGGGTTCGTGGCAGACAAACAGTTCTGGTATTGTTAAAGATGGTACTGCCATCGACGATGAACGGATCGAGTTCTGGTCAAACGCCTCCTCAACAATCTGAGATAAACATAAGTTCGGAGTCATGGCCTTCATTATTGGAGATCCGATCACCGCAGATCACGCAGGGGTATGCAGCGTGGTCACTGCCGGACGCTGCGAATTTTGAATCCAGTTCGACAGGGCATCGGCCACAGGATTTGATCATTTCAAATGGGGGATTTCAAAATTTGAAGCCGATCCAAATACAAACTGGTTCGGCCTAGGCTTGGTTCTATCCCTCGAAAGAACTGAATGAGCTTTTTAGACGGGCCGGTGAACCCAAGTCACTAGGGGTCAAAACACAGTCGACACCGGGTGTGAACCCTAAACCACAATCTTCCTCTACACCTCGATTGCAGCGGCGGCACACGTACGTTGAGGTGCTGAAGATGGACGCTGGGGGCGACAAGGGAAAGAGCCAGTAGGGGGAATGACCGGCGGAGGGAGATCGCATCAGGGCAAACAACTCCGGGGCCATGAACAATGGCAGCAGCAACGCTAGCAGGAGAGGTCCTCCCCCATCTCGCCCTAACCAGTTCGGTTACAACCCAGGACATGATAGGGGAAGGGCATATGGTGGCTACACGAGGGGAAGGCAGAGACAACATCACAGGGGGTACAGGTACGGCGGATCTTGATTTACTGCAAGCAACAACCGGGCTGGGAGTGAACAGACTGGACAGAGCTCGCAGTACAGCAGCAATGGGGCACAGATGTCTGGTACTCGGTAGGTGGCAATGTCTTGTGGACCATCACAGAGTGCATCACAACCTGAGCCACCGGTACCCGAGGTGTTCAAGGCACAGAAAGACAGCAAGGCCAAAGTTGATGAAGGGCAGAATTTAGAAGGTAAAGAAAAGCCGTTTTGCTTTTGTTGTTACAAACTGGAATGCACAGCTAAGTTGCATTACGACATCTGTGATAGCCATGAACATCTAACCAGCAAATGACCTATCTTGAAGCAACCACATTTACTTGCTCACCCTTGTGGTTACTCTGTTAGTGGACTTGGCTTTTATCATATACCACATGCACCATATACCTTGGTCAAGACAAACAATACCAGAGCTATGGTCACTGTGTAGGGAAGTGAACTCTCCATTCCACAATTAGTGGCAGAGTTGAGTAGATTGATCCCGGAGCGATGCCTGTGGCATGTGACTCAACAAGACAAGAATTCTTTTGTTGTACCATTTCCATCTTGGGGTGATCTTCAAAGGTCAGTTGCTTTTGGGAAGGTAGACATTAAGGAGCATGGAGTGTCACTGTTATTTGAGGAGTGGAAACATGAAGAGGAAGGCCACCCATTACAACGTGTTTGGATTAGAATTTATAGGTTGCCACATAAGTTGAGAGAATTCTCAGTGCTTTGGACCCTAGGTTCAATGTTGGGAGCTACTCAAGCAGTGGATATGATTACTTCACTGAAGCAGGATTACGCATGAGTTGAGGTGGCTGTGCTAAACGTAGACTTGCTCCCAAACATGATTGATATGGTGGTCATAGGTGACATAATGTTCTCACTCCTGATTCAAGTTGAAGGTCGAGAAGATAACATAGAACGAGAGGAGCTTATGGACTTGGACAATGGTTATGGTGGGGTGCCACATGGGGATGACAATAATGGAATAGAAGCTAATGACATGCAGCCATCCAATGAGAAAGAGCAAAAGAATAGCTCAGCGGGAGCGTCCCAGAGTGGCAATCCTTCTCAGAAAGGAAATCAAGGTGTTGATCAGACAGAAAGCGAAGCTTCAAAACATGGCTACGTGCATGGTACGGTATCGGGTGCATATCACCTAATCAATACTTTAAATTCTGGTCAATATCCTGTAAGTGTTAACCAAGGAAGTAATAATTCTAATGATGACTTATTTGCTTTGGGAAAACCAGAAATGGCTACAACAAGATATTTTCGCTAGGAAGTGATACACCATGATGTACGTGGCAGTTCTCAGCAAGTTTTGATCGATGTACCAGATTTTCTATCTGGTAACGCTTTGAATCCCCAACAGGAAGCACAGGGTCTACACATTGATCTTCTAATCCTTACTCAGAACATATTTCTTCACTGTCTATTGCAGAAAAGAAAACTTTGTTACTAACCTGAATAGGGTTGAAGGTGACAATGACATAGTGTCAGTGGTGCAGGAAATGGATACAATAGTATCTACACCTGTGAAAAAAAGCAAGAGAAGGGAAAGTTCTGTGGATGAAGACTCTAGCACAAGAGCAGAAAGATTGAAGGTTAAAAGGAACCTGGACTCACCGGGTATGTATAATTCCAAGTCTTTTCTATCTTTCTTCGACGATAAAATTGTGTCTAGCATCACATCTCTAGGAATTTCTCTAGGCAATGAGGTAGATAAGGGGTTAGAAAACATTAAGGTGTTAGAACACAATTGACTTCTTGATGCTTCCAAAACTCAAACAACTATTGATAAAGAAGGTAGCTCAGATGAGAAGGATGCGAGTGAAACTGATAGTGATATGGGTTTGGACCAAAATGCAGTTAATCATCTTGTTGGAGATATTGCAGATGACATCTTTGGGGGACAAGGTAGTCAAGTTTTTGACTTTAAGCCAACCCCAAGGAGTAGGAAAATTAATCCAAACAAAAAGAAAAAAGGAAGTAAAATGGTGTCATACCAGATCAAATATTCAAGATGAATGGTATGGATGGTATGTTTTGGAATAGCAATGGTTTGAGAGATTAGGCTAAACCGAGGTTTTTCTTTGAATCAGCAAATGACCACCAGTTATATTTCATAGCCATATCAGAGTAAGAAATCCAATTTCAACTCTGCTGAGTTGGCTCATTTTTGCGCCAAAAAAAGATTTTTAAATGGAGCTGGACTGCACCAAATGGCCGATCAGGGGGAATTCTAGTAGGGGTAAACTTAGAAAAATTCTTAGTCCAAGGTGTTGTTCATGGTAACTTCTTCTTGAAGTTTAAGCTTAAGAACAAAACCGATAACTTCGAATGGACCCTGATAACAGTTTCTGGAGCAACACAAGAAGAGGAGAAAGAAAGTTTTTTTACAAGAACTTGTGCAAGCATGTTCAGTAGAAAGAATACCGCTAATGGTGGTGGTGGTGAGGGGGGGGATTTAGCATCACCAGGAGCCCACAAGAAAAAACAACACTAGATACAGCGATAGATGGCCAATCTTATTTAACGCTATGATAAACAGCTTAGATTTAAGAGAATTGGAGCTGTCCAGAAGACAATACACATGGCCAAACAATTTACAAACGCCGACTTTTGATAAACTAGATCGAATTTTAGTAAGTAGAGCTAAAATACACTATGGTAACAGTATGTGCTCTCTGGTATTAAATACAGGAATGTCATCACAACACACCTCACTTATGTTCAAATTGGAACTTGGGTGGTCGTTAAAAGATGGCTTCTATGATATGGTAACAAGAATATGGCAAAAGGAAAGAAAGGTTTCTTCTTCATTGGAGATTTGGCAAAATAAAATCAGATCTCTAAGGAGGTACCTTAGAGGTTGGGCAAAAAATCAAAATGGGGCCTACAAGAAAGAAAAAAAGGAGATCTGAAGTAAAATTGATGAACTAGATAAAAAAGCTGAAAATACAATGCTATTGCCACATGAAGTGGACTTAAGACATTGTTTAAAAGCACAGCTTATCCAGTTACTCCGAGAGGAGGAAATTAAATGGTACCAAAGATCCAAATCAGATAAGCTCCTATAGGTTGATAGTAACATGATTTTTTCACATGGTAGCAAATGGTAAACACAAAAAAACATGCATCTTTCAGTTGAAAGATAGTGGTCAAATTATCCGGGGAAAGAACCAACTAGAGTCTTACATTACCGATTTTTATAAAGGTTTGTTTGGGGCTCCTGAAGGTGATCATTTCTCGTTAGATGAAAATAGAGTTCATGACATACCACAAGTCTCGACTGAGGAAAATGAGGCATTGACAGCAGTGTTTTCAGAAAAGAGGTAATATTTTAGATGAAACATAATAAGGCACCAGGCGCTGATGACTTCCATGCTGAATTTTATCAAGCTTTTTGGAAAGTCATTAAAGGGGATTTGATGGCCTTATTTAAAGATTTTCACGAAGGGAGATTGCCTCTGTTTAGCCTCAACTTTGGTATTATCACTTTCCTACCAAAATAGAAAGATGTCACTCATATAAGACAATTTTGACCCATATGCTTGCTAAATGTAAGTTTCAAATTTTTTACAAAAGTACTAGTCAAAAGGATGGCTGGAATAGCAGAAAATATTGTTAGTCCTTCGTAGGCTGCCTTTATTCCGGGAAGCAACATAATGGAGGGAGTAGTTGTTCTACATGAGGCAATTCATGAAATGCATAGAAAAAATATGAGTGGGATAGTTCTAAAAATAGATTTTGAGAAAGCTTATAACAAAGTAAATTGGGATTTCTTATAACAATGACTAAGAATGAAAGGCTTCTAGGATAAATGGTGCCAATGGATCAACCAATTTGTTTGTAAAGGTAGTGTGGGGGTCAAAGTAAATGAGAACATAGGCCGACACTTTCAAACAAAAAAGGTTTAAGACAGGGGGAACCCTTGTCACATATTTTGTTTAACTTAGTAGTAGACATGCTGGCCTTGCTTATATCTAGAACTAAAGATGATGGATATATTACTGGGCTAGTACCACACCTAATAGATGAGGGTATTTCCATTTTACAATACGCAGATGATACAATACTCTTTATGGAAAATGATTTGGAACAGACAAAGAACATGAAGTTGTTACTGTGTGCCTTTGGGAAACTCTCGGGACTCAAGATCAACTTTCATAAGAGTGAGTTATTTTGTTATGGAGAAGCGAGGGAGATGGAAGGCCAATACACTTAACTATTCGGTTGTGGTACGGGCAAATACCCCTTTAGATACTTGGGAATCCCTATGCACTATAAAAGAATAAGCAACATTGCTTGGAAAATAATTGAAGAAAAATTTGAAAAGAAATTAAGCTCGTGGAAAGGAAAATTGCTGTCGTACGGAGAGAGATTAGTTTTGCTAAATTCCATTTTGAGTAGCCTTGCTATGTTCATGTTATCTTTCTATAAAGATCCAAAATGTGTATTACATAAGCTGAATTTTTATAGATCAAGATTCTTTTGGCAAGGAAATGACCATAAGAAGAAGTATAGGCTAGCAAAACCGATCCAAAATAGATGTCTCTTTAGCAAGTGACTATTTAATTTGATAAACTCAGATGGCGTATGACAACAATTACTGAGAAACAAATCAATAACACACGTGAATAGAAAATCTGGAGACTCCCAATTTTGGGGTGGTTTAATGAATATAAAGGATCGGTTTTTGAGCATGGGTAATTTTAAGCTTTATGATGGCCAGCAAATAAGATTTTGGGAGGATATATGGCTAGGTGGCACCACGTTGAAAGATCAATACCCCAATTTATATAATATTGTCCAAAAGAAAGTGCAACAGTAGCCAAAATTTTTAGAACTCGACCTCTAAATGTATCTTTTAGAAGGAGTTTGGTAGCTGCTAATTTACAATCATGACATCATTTAATTTTGAGACTAGCAAATGTTCATTTAAGAGACGGTGCAGACATTTTTAGATGGTCAGTAAAATATGATGGCCGCTTCTCGGTTAGTTCTATGTATTTTAGACTCAGATATTGTGACATACAATAGCTATCTTTGAAAGATTAAGATTCCATTAACAATTAAAGTTTTTGCGTGGCTTCCATACAGGGAGGCAATACTCACCAAGGATAATTTAGTTAAGAGAAATTGGCATAAAAAATGAGATGTGTAGTTTTTGTAATAATCACTACAACAATCTTGGGCTCGCAGACAGAAACCTCGTAACAGCAAGCAAGCCAAATAACTTACCACTGCAGTCAAGACTCACTTCTGTTAAAAAGTCTGTTTCTCTTCTATTAGTAGTGACCATTAAATGCTGCATACAAATTGGAAACAATATTGAGCTCGAAGAATCGAACCCAGAGAACCTCATAACAACAAGCCAGATCACTTACCACTGCAGTGGCCGCTCACATGTATGAAATAATTGTTCCTTGCAATTAAATTACTTACCCAACAGCCAGGACCTCAACAATGCGCGAGATCCGACTTACCACTGGCTAAGTTGCTTGTAGCGTTTATTTGGGTTTGTTATTTATTATTACTTTTCACAAGGTTAGTGTGTTATAAATAAAATAATATGATGATTTGAAACATTTTTTAAATTTAATATATTATATACATGTTGTGGTGTATGAGTTTTAAATTTTTTGAAAGTGTTTTACTATTTTTTACACATTAAATGAATTTCTGCATGCATATCAAAAGTAATTCCAAATTGAACTACATGTACTTGAAATAAGATTAAAAAAATTGTATAAAAATATATTTGGACTCATAAGTTTCATAATAGCCTATTTATCATAAAAAGATGGATAATTTAATTGTTTGCTATGTACAATACAACCTTAAGTTGTAAAATTAAAATATAATAATATCTAAATTTTGTCCAAAAATTATAAAAATTGCAATGGTAGTATATTTTATGACCATAAGCCTGTCATTAAAAAATCAAATGATTTTAACAAAGTGAGAGTATATATTCTTCACAAATTGCTACACTCATCGCATAGTTCTAAATAACCTTAGTTAAAGTTTGAAATTTTCATACCACTTGAATAATTTTTAACTTGTATGTACTTATTTTTTGGACACAACCATACATTGACCATAATATGAGAATATATTAAGTTATGTGAGGAATACCCATCTAAAATAATATTTTTCTTATTTTTTGAAAAACAATTTGTATAAAGTCAAATATATATATATATTAACCTAGAAATAAAATAATATGATGATTTAAAATATTTTTAAAATTCAATATATTGTATACATGTGGTGTATGAGTTTTAAATTTTTTTAAAGTGTTTTACTATTTTTTACACATTAAATGAATTTCTGCATGCATATCAAAAGTAATTCCAAATTGCACTACATGTACTTCAAATAAGATTAAAAATTTGTATAGAAAATATATTTGGACTCATAAGTTTCATAATAGCCTATTTATCATAAATAGATGGATAGTTCATTTGTTTGCTATGTACAATACAACTTTAAGTTGTAAAATTAGAATATAATAATTGTAATAATATCTATTTTTTTGGAAATTATAAAAATTGCAATGAAAATATATTTTGTGTTCATGAGCCTGTCATAAAAAATCCGAATGATTTTAACAAAGTGAGAGTATAGTTTGTTCACAAATTACTACATTCATCAAATAGTTCAATATAACTTAAGTCAAACTCTAAAATTTCTGTATCATATGAATAATTTTGAACTTGTGTGCACCTGTATTTTGGACACAACCATTCAATGACCATAATATGAGAATATAACAAGTTACATTAGTGATTCTCATATAAAATAATGTTTCCTTATTTTTATTTTAAAAACAATTTGTATAAAGTCAAATATAAATAAATAACCTAGAAATAAAATGACATGGTGATCTAAAATATTTTTAACATTCAATATATTGTATACATGTCGTGATGTATGAGTTTAAAAAAATGAAAGTGTTTTACTATTTTCTATATATTAAATAATTTTTTTTGCAAAAATATAAAAAATAATTCAAAAGTGAACTATATGTTCTTTAAATAAGATTTGAATAATGGCACAAAAATATATTTAGACTCATAAGTTTCATAATAGCCCATTTATCTTAGATAGATGTATAATTCATTTGTTTGCTATATATAGTTCAATTTTACATTATAAAATTAGAATATAATAATTATAATAATATCTAACCTTTTCAAAAACAATTGATTTTTAAATTTTAGTATAGTATTCTTAAATTTTTTATCAACTAATTAATTTGTAGCTTTTTAAAGAATTTTAATAATTCATAGTATAAAAATATTAATTTTCATAAGCTCAGCCCTTATAAGTTATAACAATCCAAAGGCAAAAGAAGCGCGCGCTCCGACCCAATTTCGGCCGCCCGGGCCACTTTCCCGCTCTCCAACTCCCTAATTTTAGACCCGCACCAAATAACAACCGCCCAAATCCAAATCACTAGTCACCACTCACCAACGTCGCCGCTCCCTGCGCCCGTCTCCCTCCTCTGTGCGCCCGCAGGAACCGCCGCCGCTCCCTCATCCAGGGCATCGCCTCAACCCTGTGACCGCCGGCCGGTTCCCTCCTCCCTGAGTCGGCCGCCTCCCTCACGTCCGCGTCCGCTGCAACCATTCCCCACGCGGCGCGCTTCCACCGATCCGCCGCTGCGCCTGAGGTGTACTCCGTCAGCCCACGCCTTCTCTGGCACCGCGGGTATGGGCGAGTCGCCTGATTGTGAGGGGGGCGCTCGCCGCCTTGGCCGTGGCAGTCATGGGGTCCTGGCTTGGCTCTGCCTCATGCTGTCGGCACTTGCCGGTCTTGTTGAGGCAGCCAGCGGCCAGATCTCGGTCGCCGTGGCTGCTACTGGTGGCTCCACCGCTGGGTTCGTGGTGGACTGGGAGAAGAAGGGGCCCTGGTTGCTGTTCGGAGGTGAGCGTCGCCGCCGCTTCCTCCCCTGTTCCTTTGACATTTGAGTGGGTTTATAAATCATAATCGTTGTTCCCAGTTGTGCTTAAGGACGCTGCCTTGGATCCCTAATTCAATCCCAAGAAATCCCAGCGCAGCCTCTTTTGATTTCAGTTATTATTTTAACTGTTTCCCCCTTTGAGTTCTTTGTTGATTTTGAGCGGCATCCTGCACGAAACTAGTTCTCTTGGAAATTGGATTTTGTACTTCTTCTGTTCAGGCCATGGACCTACCAATCGATGAATGTAACAGATAGAGTAGATTGAACGTGTGCTTAATAGAGTTAAATATGAGTCACTACTCACTTGGCAGCCTCCGAACTAGATTTATTTTCATGTGATTTTCCTTTTTACTGCTAGATTTTCGTGTGAACTGCTAGGCGCTCTCCACAATATGCTGTTTCAGGAGATGGGGTGCTATTTGTTACTTGAATCTCTCGTTAGTCTGTTTTAGAAGTCCCACATGCAACTATACACGGGTATCGACCTGATTTATTGGTGTTGCTTGTTGCTTCATTCCTGTTTGCTCAGCGGTTGCGAGGCAAATATACAAAGTGCTACATGAAGTCTATAATATGCAAAATCTTGTCGCAAAGTACCAGCAAAAGTGGAGCAAGACATGTTCTAGATTTTTTTGTGCATCTCTTTTCAGAAAAGATGAGGCAATTGTTGGAGCTTGAGTTGTGCAGGTTTGCGAGGCTACTGCTGGCGTTCTTCTTCATGCCTCTCGAAAATTCTTGTTGATGTTCCATTAATTATTTGACAACCTATGAGTGTCTGCTTCTGTCTTTTATCTGTTTATGGGAGACATGATTTGTCATCTACCTGTTTATTGCAGTTTAATGAGGAAGCATAATCACCGTTTGTGAAAAAGTATAACACTATTGTCCATCCAGGTG
>VSTD030003995.1:0-10550 GCA_008808055.3 Sporobolus alterniflorus
TTTAAATATTTGTTGGTATAATTTGTGAAGCACCCTAATTTTGATCTCATGCATTGCATCTACTTCTCTCGGTTTGTGTTTGATGAGTTCATTGCCAATGTCGGAGAGAATGTGCACAAAGTGGTAGAACTCTATTGCTAATCGGTGGTTGAGAGAAGCTTGTGAAAAACATGATAAATTCTATCTAGGGGGGACAACTTGCATTGAGAGAGTTAGGGGCAGTGTTGAGTTTTTCCTTTGCTTTTTCATTTATTGTTTGCCACCTTCTTGCCAATTCTCTGGTTTTGCGGCTTTCGCTTTCTAGATGACGATTTTTTAGCATGTCTTTGGGTTTTTGGTAATTTAGTTGTGCTTCATGTGATCTTGAATCTGAAATTCAAACTTTATGTATTTGGAGTTGTCAATCTACTCATCAAGGGGGAGATTGAGAAACCAAGTGGTTTGTGTCTTGGTTTATTTGTCTGATGTGTAATTGACTTGATTTAGT
Source organism: Sporobolus alterniflorus (assembly GCA_008808055.3). NCBI lineage: Eukaryota > Viridiplantae > Streptophyta > Magnoliopsida > Poales > Poaceae > Sporobolus > Sporobolus alterniflorus. The sequence continues at coordinate 488 of VSTD030003995.1, forward strand.
TGGAATTTGGATTCGATGCAGTTTGGTTGAACTAACCCCAAATTGAGTTATTCTGTTTGGAGAAACACGGTTGCTTATCTCTTGATGTGTAGGTGATGAATGCGACATGGCAAGGAATGATGAGGATCGAGGCAGGAGTAGGAGACTTGGTGGCCGAATGATCGAGATGTTGGGTGACGTCGTGTGCAATTCGCATCAACAAGTGGAGGAGATGAGAAGGGCGGGTTTTCATTTTAGCCTCAAAACCGGTGGTGGGGGTTTGCAGTGGTTTGTCCTCAAAACTAGTGCGATGGTTTCTTGGGTTTTTGGGCCTCAAAATCAAGGTCGACAGTTTGGTGATTTGGGTCTCAAAATCACCGCGACGGTTTCTTGGTGTGGTCCTCAAAACCTGGTGGGAGGAGGTTTGTCAATTTGTGCCTCAAAACTGATGGGCGGATGAAGATGGTGTGAGAACATGCATCGACATCCAGTGGTTTGCTTTGTTGTGAAGCAACTCGGGCTAGGGTTTCTCAGTTTTGCCTCAAAACTGTTTAAGGAGCGACGGCGGGTGGTGCACTTGGCATCACCGTGGAGGTCACATGGAAGTGAAGCGAAGGACGATTGGTTTGATGGTGTCGGGTGCGACACAATGGTTGTTGGACCAAACTACTCTTCATTAGATGTACTTTTCCTTTTAGCCCACATGGGCATTCTAGTCTTTTGCTTTCACTATAAATAGACCCATAGGGCTGTTTTAGGAGGCATCCTTCTCCCAACCCCTAGGCTTTGGGATTTCATTTTGCTAGGTGTGGGTGTGCTTCATCTCATAGAGATGAGAGGAGAGAAGTGAGAGATCTCCTTAATCTTCCAAAGAGTGGGAGGATGTTTGGGTGATTTCCACACCTTGTAAACTCTTGATTCACATCAATATAGCCATGCTTTTGAGTTAAATCATCTCCTATCTCATGCTGCAATGTTTTCATTTTCATAATTTTCAGAGGTATTTTTGGCCTGATTTTTTATCTCATGATTTGAGGTGTTTTTCTTCAATTCCTTCTACGGGTTTGGGTGCTAAGACAAGGCTCATCATCTACCTCCAACCTTGGAGTGAATCCATGACTCTAGTCCCTTCGATTTGGTGGATTTCTCCCGGTTCCCCCAAATCCAATGTTCTTCGAGTTCATCCAAAATCGGAAAGAAAATCTTTTAATTTGGGAAAAACCTATTTGGGAACTTGTTCCTTGTATTGAGGTGATCATTGTGTCCAAGTTTCATTCGATTTTGTGCCTCGTAGCTCAAGAATCAATGTTGAGAAAGAAAGATTCATCCTTGAACAAGAACTGTGCACAGTTCTAGGTAGACCGGAGTAGTCAGGATCAATTTTCAGACAAGTCCGGAACTGTTCCGGGCAGCCTAGTCCGGGTGTGGGGTGACTAGTCCAGGTTGGCATTTTCAGCTTAACCTTCGATGACTATTTTTAGCATAATTTGCTAACCGTAACTCCCATTGATCCCATTCTACTTTCACTGGCTTTATAATTTTGATTGGTTCATGTTTCTTCTATTGGCAAGTGCTTTCATAGCCTTCTAGCACAGAGGTTCTGATTTTGGTTCATAGGCCAATTTTTGAAATAATTTTATTCGACTCCCGTTTACTCCCCCCCCCTGCCACTCCAGTCGCCTTCCTCGGTCCTTTACACTTATCCAGAGTGAAGGAAAGTCCAAGTTGCAATGTGTGAAGGAAAGTCAAAGTTTCATACTTATCCGGGCAACGCATGAAGGAATTGACAGACCCTGTTCACCGAGAAAGCTATGTTTGGTCGTGTCAATGTTAGATACTGCAATGCTCCCACAATACTCATGTATCCAGTACTGTCCTCCTCTCCTAACCGAGTGCCTTCTGAGAGAGATAACTTCTCTGATGTGGGTAAAGGAGTTATAACAGACTTACACTCCTTCATCCCAGACTTCTCCAACAGATCATGTGCATATTTCTCCATTGAGAGCACAATTCCATTACCTTGCTTCTTAACTTGAATCCCTAGGAAATAATGCAAATTCTTGAGATCTTTTAATGCAAACTCAGACTTTAGATCTTGAAGGAGTGCAACAACTACTGCTAGGCTTGACTTGGTGACCGTGATATCCTCCGCATAAACCAATAGGAACATGGTGACACCTTGCTTGCCATATATTGTCATACCCAGTTTTTATGCCAAAACTAAGTACTCATCATATGTATGACCCAGGTTCAATTGTTCCACACATACGGACCAAAAGTGTTCACAGATAACCAAATGCCATGAATAAGTATAATTATTACATAAATAACGTAATCTAAAGACTAAAGCGACTCTCTTGCAAAACGGAACAGCGGAAGACTCCATAACACCACATGAATGATAGCCGAGGTAGCCCACAGCCTCGAACTCCTCAGCAAAGAATTCCAGTCCACCTTCTCCTTCTGAGCGGCAGATTTGAGTAGAAGGGGGGAAATAGCAAGGCTGAGTCACTTATGGTTGGTACACAGCAAGTGCAGGAATAAATGATATGGAAGGGTAATAACAAGGTAAATAAAGTATAAGATTGTAAGCAGAAGAGCACCTATACTTGACTCATGATTCATTAGCACCTATTCTCTAAAGTTTAAGTTGTAGGCTAAGACAACCTAATTAAGTTGAATTAATATTCACAACGTATGATCCACAAAGGGATTCTATATATCATATGACTCCACACAGGCTAAACCAAAACCATACCAATCCCATCCCATACCAACTAATCTTGAGAGGATCCCAGACCACTTATAACCATATGCACAACTATCATGATAGTTGTAGACTTTGCAAAGGTAGCGCTCTGTACCCACGAGTAGTGATTTCATCACTAGCTAAGTGACTATAGAAACCTCCTTTTTTGCCATTCTTACACTTCCTTTGGTGTAAGGCCCAGAGATCACTACATGTCATTACAAAGGTTTACTATGAGTCGTATGCCAAGCTTTGCAAAGGTAGTCAGCAGTACTATAGCATTGCTAAGGTTTCCCCAGGTAGTCACAGTACCACAACCTCTCTTGCACCGTGTGAGCCCAGGTGAGTAACTACGCCAATTTCCACTCATCCGAGCAAGGCACACTTCTCACAACATCCCTAATTAGTAAGCAAGCCGTTCCATATCAGACACGTTGCGGTACCTATTGTCCTGAGGTGTCTACTCCTAAGATTCGGTCATTAGCAGATTCGAGCATGACTATCCACATCACCCGATGGAATCCAACCGTCTCCACCATTCCAACCTATGCTCAAACCACAGCATCGATCCTCACCACGGTCACCTCACACCACGACGGATGGGAGACCAGCACTCTCAATACTAACACAAGCCAAACACAACACCATAAAGATGAAAAAACTTGTACGACACTCACGACTGCATGGCTAAGCATAACTAACCAAGTATGAACTCAAATCCTAAGGTATGAGGCTTAGGTAACAATATTAAAGCATACAAGCCAATGTGTATACTAGAGAAAGAAAGCATATAAGATTAATATGGTCAAGGGTCACTTGTCTTGCTGTCTTGCTAGCTACTACTCAAAGTTTTGAACGTCAAGCTCTTGGAGATTCTCAAAGTTTTTGGCGCCTAACGACTGTGATAAAAAATAAGCAATGCAAACAAATAAATAAATAGTACACCAAACGGAACCTAATGTCTAAGAAAATAGTATCAACAGATGCTACTCGTCGCTACGAACACGTGGGCGCATGAATCACATAAATCGGAGCTACGGTTAAGAAGTTATGAAGGTTTGAAGTTAATAGATTAAATAGGTAATTAATAGATTAATTGCAAAAAGGACCTAATCATAATTATAAATCTTATATAAGGACCTATATGTAAAAATACAGGGATGAAGATATAATTTTAGGAAAGTTCAGGGTTGTTTTTGTAAATTTGTAGGGACTAAAACATAATTAAAATAAACTATAGGGCCCTTTTCTGCAAAAATACCCGGCCCTAGGATTTTGTAGAATCCAGAATTATTTTTCTATTGAAAAAGGTGGTGGCATAGGTCCACGAGCCGGTGGATTGGTTTCAATGTGGCCAGCGCACGAGTCTATGGTCTTCATTAAATACCGGTCGTCGAAGGCCTGATCATCAGCAGAGATTAAAACACGTGAAACGTTTTTCTGGCTTCTAATCATGGTCGTTAGCTCAAGATCCTACGGCCCCGGTGCCTTCTCCTTCCTTGGCCGGCATCAGCGCGAACAGAGTGCCATGGGCGCTCCATGGCCGACGGCTAAGCAGGTCCAGCGTGACCTACAAGGCATGAAACTGGATGATGACTTCCCCTACATGATCTATACCAAGAGGGGATTCCATTTTACTCACTTGCGATGGTGAAAACGAGTCACGGAGGGCCCGCGATGACGGTGAGGTTTGCACGATCTTCAACGGCGGCGGGGGCTCCTTCCAGCGGTGCTCTAGCGCCAAGGTGCACTCCGGCGGTGGTAGTGCCGGTGGGGGCTCCTCCTCCAAGCGATGATTTAGCGCGGGATGCCTTGACAAGGTGGATCAATGGCGGTGGATTTCTAGGAGGCGGCGGCTCGGTGTTGGGTCAAATCTGCACGGGTAGGCCTCTATTTATAGGGGGATTCAATCTACTCATAGCCATGGCAGACTTCGGGAAAATCTTGGCTTAAACCGACTAGAAATCGCGAACATAGAGATAGGATTCGATAGGGGGTCAAAGTTTTCCAAAATGAAGAACTCTGTTTGGTTGGGATTAGACCCGGGCGGTCTGACCGTGGACCCTGGAAGGTCCGACCGCCACTGCGCCACGCAGCTTGCTCACGGGCCACGTGGGCCACGCGCGGGGAACAAAGCCTGGCTGGCTTTGGGCCAGCCCCAAGGCTTTACGCCCAACACAGGTAGGAGAAAATAAACTCTTCCTTCTATTTTTCAAACTATTTCCAAATAGCAAACCATATTGAATTTTAGCACGATTCAAAATTCTAACGATTTCTAATCGCAAATTAAAATATAAGAGCACATAGCATCACACAATAAAATATGCAGCGATATGAATGCAACAAGCATATTTATTTATTTAAATAAATAATTTATAAAGTTTTATTTCTTTATGAAAATCAGGGTGTTACATATATAAACAGGGGTGTGTCTGCCTTTGATGCCTTGAACTCAAGCTGTGTCAACTTGATGCTAAACTTAGAGTACCATGCCCTCGGTGCTTTTTTGAGCCCATATAGGGCTTTATCGAATTTACAAACGTGATGTGTAGACTTATCTTCATAACCCGAGGGTTGCCTCATGTATATTCTAAATAATTGAAATCTAGAAGCAGTGTTCATATGAGCTCGCCTCTTTGACCTGGGGGCACTCCCAAACATGTGTCGGTGGAGGAGGAGGTGCCAGGCGTATCGGAGGAGGAGCCACATGTAGGCGTAGCGGAGGAGGAGGAGCCACCACCCACATCTTCACCAAGTCATCTGAGTCGGAGGAGGAGTGGTGTGGCAGCGGCTAGAGCTTCCCACCTCCTACATACACGAGGGAGGAGGAGCGGTGCGGCAGCGGCTGGAGTTTCCCACCTCCTACATACGCGAGGGAGGAGGAGCGGTGCAGCGGCGGCTGGAGCTTCCCACCTCCTACATATGCGAGGGAGGAAGAGCGGTGCAGCGGCGGCTGGAGCTTCCCACCTCATGGCGTGAGGGAGGAGGAGCGGTGCGGCTCGAGGGAGAAGCAAAGCAGCTCTCGTAGCGGTCTCAGGCTTGCCTATTTGAGAGCTCCGAGTGCTTGATAACCATCGCTGACCTAATGTTGAAAAATAGCAATATGCACAAGATAATCAAAACACAAAGGTGTAATTACAAGATAATCAAAGCAATTACAAGATAATTAGTCTAGGTTCATGGTTCAACATCAACAACAAATTAAGTTCAACATCGACATAGTTCAACCCAGGACCACATATAGGTTCGACATCGACATAGTTCAACAACATACATGTTCTCCTTTCTTATTTACAAAGCAAACAATTCAGTGAACTTATTTAATATCCATAGCAATATATTTTAGATAATCAAAGCAAGCAAGATATCACATGCAAAACAATTAATTTTATTCTCCAAGTAATCCAAGCTATTACAAGATTATCAAAGCATAAATGTGTAATATAATATGATAGGGTGACTGTAGATGAAAAATCAAAGCATACAAGTAATAAACGCAATTAGAAGATGGAAAATGCCTCCAAAACCCTTTTGAATAATACTAGTATTTCACTAAGAACACGATTAAAGTCAATCGATCTACATTGTCTATATATATTGCCTCATCTACACACAAGATAAAAAATGCCTACATAGATTGCCTAGATCTTACCACGGTGTGGCGACGGTGGAGGAGGAGGAGGCCGGCGTGAGCAGTAGAGCAGCGGCGGTGGCGGAGTAGGCCGGCGTGCATGCGTGGTAGTGCGGTGACGGTGGCAGAGGAGGCAAGCTTGAGTGGCGTCGATGGTGGCAGAAGAGACCGACAGAGTAGAGAGCGAGCGGCAGGGACTTAGAGAGTTTTGGGACAAAAAGCAAATTGACACAAGGCGGGCTTCTTTTTATCGGTTTGAAACTATAAGCAGCGGTTTATAAAATAGAACCGCTGATGATAGTTTTGGAATTTATCAGCAATGGCTCCTAATGAAGATATTATCAGCAACGGTTCAAGATTAGAACCACTGCTGATAAGTTGACCACTTGTTAGCAACGATTCAAGTCTTGAACCACTGTTGACATATGATCTGACAGTTCAAAATGAACCGCTGCTGATATGACGCATCCTATAACTGTTTTTCTGATAGTCGAAGGAGAGGGTGTTTAAAAAAATTGCCTAGGAATACTTGTCAATTTATAATGACAATAAGATCCAAGTAAGGACTACAGTATTGTGCTACCACAACACAACGAGAACTGTGTGTCTTTCCTTGCAACAAACTTCCCAAAGAGGTAGCAAAGGGGCCGTGAAACGGCATGGCGACAGCACAATGCGAGAGAACGGGCCACGATCCCCAGACAGACAAGTGGAGGCCAAAGCCAAGGCCGTCCTCTCTCCCCCCTCTACTAAAACGTGGGCATTAACAAGGACCCCACAGCGAGGCATGGTCCTCCTCCAATGGCGACCCTACCGACCTTCTCTCTTTACTCTACCCGGGATGGGAGGAGGATATATATATCCACACATATGCATATATATATATATATCGCCGAATAGTGTATTACAGTGCTTCTCTCCGTCTCATGCTTTCTCTGTCTAGGTACCATACCTCACCTCACTAGAAAGAATTCAGTCGTGTTGCAAGTACAAGCCAACAACATGATCTGTTACATGCTGTGGTTGGCGGCTTGCTGCCTGCTGCTCCTCTTGTCCAGCAGCTCCCCTCGATTGAAGCCGTCGTCGTCGTCGTCGACCAGCTGCGTCGGGCCACGGAGCTACCCGGTGATTGGCTGCCTGCTCGCCTTCTACCGCAACCGGCGTCGGCTCCTGGACTGGTACACGGAGCTGCTGGCGTCGTCACCGACGCAGACGATCGTGGTGGACCGCCTGGGCGCGCGCCGCACCGTGGTGACCGCGAACCCGGCGAACGTGAAGCACATCCTCAAGGGCAACTTCGGCAACTACCCCAAGGGGAAGCCCTTCACGGACGTGCTGGGCGACCTGCTGGGCACGGGCATCTTCAACGTGGACGGCGAGATGTGGTACGCGCAGCGCAAGCTGGTGAGCCACGAGTTCTCGGCCCGCGCGCTGCGGGAGCTGGAGGCCGCCGTGCTGGAGGACGAGGCGCGGGAACGGCTGCTCCCGGCGCTGGCGCTCGCCGCGGCTACCGGGGACGCCGTGGACGTGCAGGACCTGCTGCGCCGGTTCGCGTTCGACGTCATCTGCCGCGTGTCGCTGGGCGTGGACCCCGGGTGCCTGGACCCGGCGGCGCTGCCGTCCGCGCCGCGGCTAGCGGCGGCGTTCGACGCCGCGGCGGGAATCATCGCGCGGCGCGGGGCGGCCCCCGTGACGGCCGTGTGGAAGGCGAAGCGCGCGCTTAACCTGGGGTCGGAGCGGCGGCTGCGCGAGGAGATCGCGGTGATCCACCAGGCCGTGATGGGGCTCATCCACTGCCGGAAAAAGGAGCTGGCCCTCCTGCGGGTCAACGGCGGCGGCGAAGCAAGGCGGAGCGACCTGCTGTCGCGGATGCTGGAATGCGGGTACCCCGACGAGGCGATCCGCGACATGGTGATCAGCTTCATCATGGCGGGGCGCGACACGACCTCCTCCGCGCTCACCTGGTTCTTCTGGCTGCTCACCCGCCACCGCGACGTGGAGCGGGAGGTCCTCGACGAGATCGCCGCCAGCAGCAGCGCCGGCTCAGGCAGCCAGGGGAAGATGCGCGTGCTCCACGCGGCGCTGTGCGAGACGATGCGGCTGTACCCACCGGTGGTGTGGGACTCGAAGCACGCGGCGGCGGGCGACGTGCTGCCGGACGGCACTCGCGTGCGGCGCGGCGACCGCGTCACCTACTTCCAGTACGGGATGGGCCGGATGCGGTCCATCTGGGGCGTCGACGCCGGCGAGTTCAGCCTGCAGCGCTGGCTCGCCCTGGACTCCGACGCCGCGCCGCCCGCCGCTGTCGGCGGCATGTCGCCGTTCCAGTACCCTGTGTTCCAGGGAGGGCCGCGGACGTGCCTCGGCAAGGAGATGGCCTTCGTGCAGATGAAGTTCGTGGCCAGCTCCGTCCTCCGCCGGTTCGAGCTCGTCCCCGTGGACGCGGGCCGCGTGCCGGCCTTCCTGCCGCTGATGACGGCGCACATGGCCGGCGGGCTCAAAGTCACTGTCAGGAGCCGAACTGATGAGAACAATGAAGCAGTCAGTAGTTAACCCGGCATGTTCCTCTTGTAATTAAGTAGTACTACCACAGCAACAACGACAACAGGATTGATTAGTTCACTCTCACTAGGTTACAGTGGTGGATTGCTATTGCTGCTGCACTTTTGTATCATACGATCGACAAATCACATGAAAGAGGTACACAAAATACTGTTTCGATCTATCCATTCATCGCCTGCATATCTCATTTCGATTAGATACCCTGTCCCTGTCCACCTCAGAGACTACACAGAGAGAGGGATATGGATGTGGATGAACTCTTTTTTTTTATCCTTGAGAGATACTGTAGAAAGACACTAACCGCAAATACGACAGCAGTTCCCTAGCCACAGGTTAATAGGTCATCACCAGTGTCTATCATTGTCGCCTACCTTGTTAATCAATAACCAATAGTAGTAGATCAACTTTCTTTTTCTTTTCTCAGAATATGGCTAAACACATGTTTCATTAGCAGTCGACATACATTACCTACAAAACATGGAAAGGACCACTCATAAATTTTTTCTGTCCGCCACCGATAACTCTTGTGTGCCCGTGGGACTCCCACGCTTACAAAAACATTCCCACACAACTTGTTGCTTGGCCATGTACTTTTCCAATTGGCCATGCGCAAGGGTTATAGAAAGCAGATTGGCGCAGAGTTCTAGAAAGTTGATGGGCTTGGTTGGAAGAAATGTCGGAGCGACAATAATCATGGGTCTCGACGAAATGCTTTCTTCGATGATGCAGGCCTGCTGCTGCCCGCCCCTGCCACACGATGTTTGACGGTGAGAATAAGAAAAAAAAATAGTTTTGGGCGCGCCGGTCCTACCCATGACCACGTGCAGAATATTTTGTCTATCCCATCAATAAGTCAGCCGATCCCGATCGCAATCTCGGGTGCCCAGCTTTCACACGGAACTACTGGGTCTGAGATGTGTGGAAGGGCCGGGGTAAGACGACGCTAAGGGAGATCGGTCAATTAATTTGAGCTGCCGAATTATTGCCCTGATAATTTATATCCAATTTAGCACGTGCTGAAAGCGAAATGCGTGAAATTTTCCAAACGACCGAGAGGTTGATTTGTTACTTTCCACAACTCACTGCACTGTCGTATAAGCTGGACAGAGTATTTTTTTATGTCACACAATACAGACGCAGGC
>VSTD030003996.1:0-10550 GCA_008808055.3 Sporobolus alterniflorus
CGACACTATCAGATATGGGTGATGGCTTGTTCGTTGTGTTTAAATGTAGAATTATCAACTTAATAATAATGTGATGATAACAATATGGATCGATGACTACATTGTAGTCATTGTTTATGATAATCAATATTGTTTGGATACTTTTGCATGTTTAGAGTAAGATGCAAACTGTCTCATGGTAATCAACTTAACTTAGCTAATTAAGATGTTTAATAATACTTAATCTAGTTGCTAGTAGACTTAAGGGTCCTTTAATCTTGATAAGCTCCTGCATGTCTAGAGGTGATCTTTTGGTCACCTTGGATAAGTCTTGCTGAGCGTAGTCGCTCAAGCTTTGCTCTTGTTATCTTCTGTGTGCAGGTGAGAAACTGCTTCCTCTTACCGGTGATGTCGATGATGGTTGTCAGTGGGAAGTCCAAACCGTCGAGGGCTGGACTTCGTACTGGGATCCCCAGGCTTAGAATATCGATGGATGGCATTCCCTTTTAGTGCAAAAGGGAATGTCCTGACCGTGAGAGAAATCACTTCCGCAAACTCTGATCAATCTTTGAAGCGTAATTTTGGCTTCAAACCTCTTTGTATAACTAATATATGAACCTAAGTTGTAATAATTCTACTTGAATGTATAATATGATATTGTACTATTATGTGTTGATTGTGTTCTCGCTTCACTGAGAATCGCTCAAATTGATCCTGGCGACGGACCCCCTCCCGAGGTGGTTCTGTCACAGTTGTGCGGCGGCAGATGGGTATGCGGTGCTGCATTCGATGCCCCGCTAATGCTACATGACAATTGTCTTCATAAGGGCTTTGTAAGTTTTACTCACTCCATTCTCTTTTTATTGTCATTATTGACTTTTTGATTTATATTTGACCATTTATCTTATTTAAAATTTTAGTTTAGATATTTAAAAATATAAGTTGTGTTTGAACTTTATTTAGTAATAAAATAAATCATAACAAAAGATATAATAAAATTTAACATTTTTAAATATTAAATCATAACAAAATATATAATAAATTTTAAATGCTAATGCTACCCACGGTGGCACAACCGTTATACTACACGGCGTCACGGTGGACGTGGCATGACCCGGGCGTGGTTGGAGTGCGTTAATTTGCGAGAGGTGGTGGTGGATGACGGCGCACAACGCTTGGACTCCCTTGTCTTTGATGTTGTCGGGTTTTGCCTGGGCGGTGAGGCCGGATCTGGCTGTTGTATGGCTAGGACGAAGGCATGGTGTCGCGGCCAGTTACGTGCAGCAGTGGTGGACGAGAGGGGTGGCCACACCAGCGTTTGACGACGACGAGGGACGGGTCGGAGACACAGTACGAGTACGAGTGCAAATGCAGCTGCCTCCTTCAATTCTCCACTTGTCCATTTCGTTGGACTACGAGCCGACGGCCAATGACAGGGAAACAAGCTGAGTAGGTCATGGGCGGAGGCAGCTGAGTGACCAGGTGGGCCACGGCCCACCCTGAAATTTTGGAGGAAACCGATTTGCGTACTGTAGCAGCACTGCCTGAATGCTACAGAACCTCCACACTCATTATTTCCTCCTTGGCGGCCCACCTAAACGGCCCATCCTGACTTGGCCACTCCACTGGAGTAGGCGGAGCAGAAAGTGGGAGAAGCCAGCTGAAGGGAAATCGAAAATAAATTATGACGGGGCTTTTGATCCAAGTAGGAGGTGGTGGGGTTGCGTGATCAGAGATAATGGCGGGGATGTTGTGTCTACCGGTGACAAATTTGTTGGGCCTCGGCCATATTAGTATGCAGACTGATGCGCGCGGTCCTGATGGAGAAGGCATTATTGAACACGACGGAGTATGATCGATGAGCCACTGGTGGTGACCTGACCAAGGAGATAAAACAGTTGCTGTGTGTAATGATTTTCTAGTGGGTCTAATCGGCATAAGCTTTTTACCCCGGCAGGTCGAGATAATGGCCAGAGGAAATAAAGCTAAAGCGACTCGTCGACGGAACACATCGTTTTCGCGATAACACGTCACGAGATCCTGGAGTCTCTCTGGCCGCCAGTGTGGAGTCTCTCAGTCGCCGTCTAGAAGCGGGGGCTGGGGCCCAATCATCCAACGCAAACAATTAGTATCTTCCGTGGAAAAGATTGCACGCAAACAATCAGCTACAGGAGTGCACTAGTCGACAAAAACTGAAAGAAAACTCATCGGATGGCTGTGTGTGCAACGGATTATTGTTGCTCGTGTTTGGGTGCGTTTCACGTACGCAGGGTACACGGTGTGTTCGATCACGATCGGTTGCGTACACGACTTCGGAACCGCGCGCGTGTGACACCGTGCCTGTGTGGTTGTTGCTTCGGTTATGTGAAAACATCGTAGCACGCATTATAAACTAGATGTTAAAGCCTGACAAAATAGTGTGAAGCCTAATTAGATGGTGGATCGTGTGACTTCCTCGCAAAAAGTAAGCCTGACAAAAAGAAATAGTGTAGAGCCGAATTAGACGGTGAAGCATATGACTTGCGCGCAAAAGAATTTAATTTGGCCCGACGAGTCGTCACGTTGATACTCCGTACTAAGCGGTGTCAGCCTTTCCTTTCCCTCAGCTCATCGTGCACGCGGCAATGCAAGCTGTCGCACGGCGTCGGGTAGCTGTGAGAGGTGAGTGGACCGTGTAAACCCCACTGCCAGTGAGTAAACACGGTCTCGAAAGAAGATCTAGAAGCAGACATCCCACCGCGTCATGTCTCTTCGTTGTCACGACGTGTCTGTCCGTGATGCGGACGGTCGACGGGCTGACCGGCTTCCAGGCCATCTATCTAGAAGTTTGGGAAAAGATCTGGCGGATACTGCTCGTAAAAAAAATGTGGCGGATCAAGCAGCAGAGGGCATGTACTTCTATAAGAAACTATAGGTAGTGTTCGCCCATTGCTGCAGAAGTTTAATATAATATCTATTATTTACATAAATACATTCAACTTCAACTTGCAAACCAAGATTATTTCAATAGGTATAGATATGACACAGTATGTGCAATCAAACAACTACCCACTCACTTCCATCTCGCCCAAGCTCAAGCAGGTTTACCAATTTTCATTGTTCTGGTCGTTTTGTTTATTTAGATGTTAATGCTCTTGTTCTTGTGACAATTATTCCATGACATATCGATGCTCGTGGGGGAGGCGACACATGTCCCAAGAGTACTCTCGTCAAGCTAGTCATGGATAACAAAGGGGGATGAATGTCGAGTGCTTCCTGTGTGCAGGAGGTGCAGGTGAGGCGAGGTCTCGTCAGGTCCCTTGGATCTCCACCTCCCAACCATCTGGGCGTGTTGTTACATTGTTTAATTTCCCTTTTCAGAGAAATCAGGAAAGCTAACTGTGACACGATTTTTGGTTCCCAGAACAGAGGACTGATTGAAATGCATCATGTGAACTTTTCAACAGCCAGCTGGTAGCAAAGCTGAAAAGTACCGAAGCAGCACAATAACATCCTTTCACTGTTGCTGTGAGAAAAAACACATTCTTAGTAATCGATATCTATGACTTGCTCTTCATATGAATAAGACATAGATTATTGCAAGTGGTCGGAGAGAAATATACAGCATAAAGCACACTTCTTGTATTACTTATCACTCGTTCATGTTCAACAATCAGTCAACTATAGGCAGAAGTTTTGCAAAACATCACAAAAATCACAGAGGCCATGTTATCCAGATTCGGAGTTTACAACAATACACTAAGCTTGCATACATAGTACAAGCCCATAATACTGCAATCCTATGGTTTTAACAAGGCACACACAACATGTAAAGCATCATGACAAGAAATAAAAACAACTTTGGGTATTTACATTACACCATAATTCTAGCATCGGAAGGCAATAGCTCATCTAAATCATCATCTTAGCTCTAGTAGGATTATCAACAATCTTTCATTCTGGATAACCCTCATCGTCATGAGGTCACCTAGGGTTTAGCACCGAAGTTTATAAAGGTGCATCTTAAATCAATATCATAATAAATACAGCCAAGACATAAAATATATAAAAATTATAAAGAGTCAAAATCTTTATAAAAAATTAAATTTTTATATTTTTTCACTTACCCTGCTAAAAATAGTGACTCTTACGGACGTTTGTCAACCAACCATCACAAGAGACAGGAAGCAGTAGGTGCAACCGTAGAAGCCTAAAAAATATCTCCTGTTGGGCTCACTAGGTACTACTTCACGGCGCACGTACAACTGAGACTTGTTTTTTTAAACAAATTATGCGGTGTCCATGCAGAACAAACTGGCTGCTGAAATCTTGTCGAGCTTCTGAAGCAGGCAGTAGAACAAACAAACTGGCATGGGACGGCTCAAGGAATCACGGGCGTGCGCTCCAGCAAGGCCACACGAGAGAATCTAATAAAGTAGCACATCTTTTAGCAAAACTTGCCCTGAAAAATAAAGAATGCGTAGTGAGGAGATTTGATATTCCACAATGCGCTAGCATCTATCCTTGTAACTCTGATGTGTCTTAGTCTTAGTAATTAATAATCTCTCCCGTTCGAAGAAAAAAACACACCAGAAAAACCTGCAGCGCGACGGCGACCCTGGCCCCCAAATCGGGCCAAAAAAATGCTGCGTTCCCCGACGCCGTCCGCTTATCTCCTCCCGCGTTCGTCTCAACTGATCCTTCTAGTAGAAACGATGTACTAGAAGACTCGTCATCGCGCACGCACGACGCAACCCGCGGGACCGCGCCTATATGAAGCGGCAGGTCCTCAGCCTTGCGACGCCACACACGAGTCCTTCCAAAGCGACTGCGAGAAAGACACGCGAGTGGTTCTACTGCTTAGCTCGTACTGTGCTGTACTATTCTACAGCGAGCGCTGTGCGCGTCAGTCAGTTTTCTGAGTGATTTTTGCTTGGCTGCTCGGGCGGCGGGAAGGGGAGGAAAGGCCGGAAGGGAAACGAGATGAGCTCGCTGTGCGCGGGGCGCTTCGGCGGCGGCGGCGTGGCGATGTGCCAGCCGCGGCGTTCTCGGGTGCGCGTCGTGTCAGCCGCGACAGCGGCGGCCGCGCCGTCGAAGGCGTCCACGATGTACGAGGTGCTGGCGGTGGACGAGACGGCGGGGCCCGAGGAGATCAAGGCGGCGTACCGGCGCGCGGCGCGGCGGTGGCACCCGGACACGTGCCAGGGGGGCGCCGACCTGTTCATGCGCGCGCGGGAGGCGTACGAGGTGCTGTCCGACCCCGAGCGCCGGCACGGCTACGACATCCAGCTCCGCTGCGGCGGGGACGCCGGCCGCCGCGCGGCGAGGCGCGGAGGGTTCGCCGACTGGGAGGCGCAGCTGGCCGGCCTGCAGTGGCGCGCGGCGGAGCGGCGCGCCGGGCAGGAGACGTGGGGCAGCAGGATTCGCGGCCGGGCGACCGCGCAGCCGCCGTCGTGGTAGGCGGGTGCGGGCGCGTACGTTGTCAAGATGTAATTCACACCATCTTCGCACCTTTCAAGTGTAGAGGACCTTATAGAAACTACAGTGTACAGTAGAGAATTAAATATTAAGAATGCTTAATAGGTTAATATCACACTCCTTTTCACAGGCCAACCTCGCTCCAGATTTGCTCAGCGCCACAACGTAAATTATGGAGACTGTAAAACTGCTCTGTAAAAAAGAAACAGAGGTTCTGTTTGTTTGTTTTCATGGCAGATTATTGTCGAGTATAGGTACTCAGGTATCTAACCAAGACAAGTCTGCGTAATCTCATAGGGATCAGCTGGCACGAGCCAGCACACCAGCGACAGAACATATCTCAAGACATAGTCCCAGCCTATTGATGGCCCCAATGGTCTGATTGGGTTCCTCGTTTTCTTTTCTGATATGGTTTGGCTCGGCCCATAATGTTTTGGCCCAGGTAGGCTATCCCGGCCGGGTCTTGGTTCGGCCTTTCCCGACATAAACACAGTCTGAGAGGTCCATCCAGGAACGGAAAAGCTCCCCCCCCTGTCGGTCGCGTGACCCACAATGCAAGGCCCAGTTTGTTTAGGGGTGGGCCGACCCAGCGACGGTAGCCACGGCGGTGGGACGCCATCACTGGGCGACAAACAGTGATAGTTGGCAGTGGCGAAGCGTGGCAGCGGCGGTGGGTAGTGCAAATGGTGATCAACATAGGGGTGTTCAGGTTGTCGGGGGCTGGGGTGGTGGCGGCCGGTGGTAGAAGAAGGTGGGGGATGGCGGTGCGGTGGAGCAGCGAGGCGGCGGGGGCACTGTCTCGACCGTAGGAGGCTGACGGGCTGGCTCGGAGGGTGGACGGTGCAGGAGGAAGACGAGAAAGCGACGGATGATGACGACTCGGATTTCGATTTGGAATCGGCACAGAGAACCACGCGGCAGGTGTCGATAGGGTCTAGCGCACAACCCATGATGGCATAGGGCGGTCCGTCCAAGAATCCTTGCTGTTCTTTCAAAGGAAAAAACAAAATGGGTGGCAGCATCGCTGCAGGGGCACGCCGCCACCCTCTGGTGCATGCGATGAGGTACTTGTGACACTCTCAATTGTTATGACATGTATGGACTTAGTCGGTAGAACCATCCTCTAAACATAAGAGATAGATTACTAAGACTTTACATAGTACAGATTCTTTTAAATCAGTTTTATAATAAATATAAGATATGCATAAAAATCAGTAAATCGTTAGACTTGTATATGCTCTTATATACTTTCCTTCGCCTTTCTGCGGCCACAGCTCACTCGTGTGTTGACACATCTACTGCTAGCACTTGGAACACACTGCAATACAAGTAGCACAAGCCACACACCAACGCACTTGCACCCACTGACCAACGTTCATGGCGTCGAGGCAGGACAGGCGTGAGGAGAGCGCGGAGGCGCACTCGCGGCGCGCGGCGGAGGAGCTGGCGCGCGCGCGGGACGAGCGCTTGGCGCAGGCGGTGATCGACGGGCCTGCTGCTGCTGGTGCGGCGGGGGCGAGGGCTCCTCGACGATGGTGAGCGAGCTGCTGGACGTGGTGCTCCCGCCGGAGTTGTTGTTGAGCTCAGCGGTGGCAGACTTTTGATTGCGCGCGGCCGCGGCCTGCAAACCCAGTCCCTGCAGGAACGCGGCGGCGGCGGGGCTGGGCGCGACGGGGCGCACGTGATTCTGCACGAAGTAGATGATGTCGTTGTAGAGCTTGCGCATGTGCACCAGCTCCTGCAGCAGCGCCGTGTTGCTGCGCCACAGCCTCTCGTTCTCCTCCATCAGCACCGCCGCGGTCGCCGCGCGACCGTTGTTGCCGCCGTCGGCGAGCAGCGGCGACGTCGCGGGGCCGCCCAGAGCCAGGAGCCGGGTCGTGCCCATCGGCGGGGCGGCGTCCCGAAAATGCGGGTGCGGGAACCCGAAGGCACCCATGCCGTGCGCCGCGGCGATGACGGAGTCATCGCCCATGAACGGGTGGTGTTGGTGCTGGACGCTCGGGTGGTGGAACAGGGGGCAGTGCGGCGGCGCGAAGAATGGCGGGGGAGACGGCGACGCCGTGGACGCCGACGACGTCTTGCGCCGGTGGATCTCGCACAGCAGCTGCTTCTTCCCCTTCCTGAAGAACTCGTTCGCGAACTCCCACCGCTCCGGCACGACCTTTCGGAACCCCTGCATTATCGCGAACGACATCACAGTCAGCACCCATCCACCGTTCATGGAATGACGAAAACACTACTCACATAGTAGCAGAAACGAGCAAAAGGGCAGAGCAACTCACGTAGGTGTTGAGCTGGCGGACGAAGGAGGAGAAGTTGTTGTGCTTGAAGTAGTTGGGGAGGATGTCGCGCGCGAACTCCGGCGGCCTCCAGACGACGAACGTGGACACGCAGTCGCCCCCCCAGGAGACGATGTGGTCCGTGGCCGGGTCGTCCACCAGCTGATACGTCTTGGTCAGGAACGGCGCCGGCACCGCCTTCTGCCCTGCCGCCTGCGCGGCCGCGTCGCTCTCCCAGCTCCCGCACCGCTCCACCCTGTTCTCCATCCTCTCTCTCTCTCTCTCTCACTCTGCCTCCTTCAACAGGAGCCCCCGAAGCGTGGAGGAAGGATTCTCGGGGTTTTAACTTGCCTCGCTTTGGGGGTGGTCTTCCCTTCAAAGGTCAATTCAGGGTCAGGTGGTGGACGATAGGCGCAAGGACGCGGGGGGCGACTGGTATTTTAAACTCGGGGCGATGGTGGTGAAGAAGTGAATCAATCGGAGGAAGAGGCGAGTGAAGACGGCAGGTGTGGTGTGAGTGTGTGTCACTGCCTCAGGGAGCGGGCGGGCGGTGGGGATGGTGGGAGGGAATATGTGTCTGTCTGGGTGTTTTGGAGAGAGGGATTGGAAGTTTTGAGATGCAGCTTTCAAGGTCGACCCGTGACACGCTTGCGCCCAATCGTCCCTTCCGTTCGTTTTCCGGGCTTTCTCGAGGATCTTTGCGCCCTTTCCCACTTTTAACCCATCCACCGGCATTTTCTTCCTTCACCAAAAGCTCTCCTTTTTACAGCAACGGGAGACCGGTGCTTCCTGTAATGCACAGCCCTCCTTTCCAGCCCTTGCGCGCCCCCTGGCTTTTCCTGCCCCGGAGAAAGAAAGAAAGAATAGGGGGGGCGGCCTTGCCAGTCAATGTTACCC
Source organism: Sporobolus alterniflorus (assembly GCA_008808055.3). Lineage (NCBI taxonomy): Eukaryota > Viridiplantae > Streptophyta > Magnoliopsida > Poales > Poaceae > Sporobolus > Sporobolus alterniflorus. The sequence goes on from VSTD030003996.1 coordinate 8,613, forward strand.
CGGACGTGGCATTTGAAATTTATAATCAGGGGTTACGCTGTCGTATACTGTACTGCCCCGTCACGTGGCAGGATAGGAAGGTGAGTTTTTACCACCCGGTGCTGCGGTGACAGTGTTTGTAGGATCAGAGCACCAGTTCCATGTGGCCCGAACGATGCGTATCACGTGCTGTCGCCTACACGAGATTCTCCTTTGTACTCGTACCGTGATCGGAAGGAATACTTGCGTATACGGATCGGATGAAGCTTCATCGTCGGATCCAGATGTATATTGCTCATCCACGTATACGGATTGTCAGGTTTTTCCCTGACAAAAATAAGAAAAGGCTCGGATGGTTCCATGTCGGCTTGAAAAAATATAACAACAAAAAATATAGGTGTAGAGTTTTTTTTTGTTTTCTTATTGACAGACCTAATAGCCGACTCACTCATTAGCATGGGCTACATTTTAAATTTTATTTTATAGAATCAGTTAGTAAGTGAAATAATTTGTAATAAACGAACCTCATATTTATAGGTTAATTGATCACGACTCCATAATCAACTAGAAGAGATTTTAAGCTCCAGAATTGATCTATAGACAAATTGGTGACGGCTCCATAATCGATCAGAAGATATTTTAAGCTCCAGAATCAGAACGAACAGATCAGGATACTGATATCAAAATTTTTGATACGGCTAGATTTAATCATGATCAGAATCCCAACGTCGAAAATTTTGATTCCAAACTCTAAAATCGATCAACTCCAGAATCACAACGACTAATTCTGATGTCAAAAATTTTGATTCAGCCTAGATTTGATCACAATTAGAATCCCGGCGTCAAAAATTTTAATGCCACGTAGAATTGATCAAGATCAGAATCCTGACTTTGAATTTTTTGTTGCATCCAAAAGAAATCATGACGTTGATTGATGCAAAATAGACTACAAATTATCTTGTATATATACCCAATTAATATATTCATTTTAGGAGTCCAAACAGAATAGGAGTGTGCAGGTTGGAGTCCTAGTTGGAGTCGAAAACAAATTTTGGATACGTTATAGACTATGACTCTTAATTGAAATTGGAACATATAGCGGGGTATTTTTTTTACCACGAAATTATAATGACAATGATGGGTAATTTTTTGTTCTCCTTTTTCCTCCAATCAACATGAGATTTTCTAGCCATTGAGAATTAACGTGGAGCCTCTGTTTTGTATTGAAATAGGTATATAATATATGTTTTCAGTAATCAAGTTAGAACAATATACTCCTAAGCTAAAAATGAATATGTTGTCCTTCATGAAGAAATGGAAGTGAAAGTGCATCTAGGCCCCTAATGGATTTTGACGTATTGAATGGTAACTTGATTAAAGGTCTAATTTTGTGTGTTAAGTGTATAAGCAGGTTCTAAATGAAAAGTACAAATGTGTTTATCAATACATCACTTAAAGTATAATTATGAAGCAAATGGAACTATGTGATGAACACTTATAGGTTGGTCATAACCAAGAAAGAATTGATCAAGTGATACTTCTAGGTATTGGATATCTATGTAAATAGCATGATCATAAGAAGAAGGTTTTTAAGAATGAGTCTATAAAAGACATCAAGTAATGTGTGAGAGAAGATGGTAGTTAATGAATGATTAACAAGGACTTGACCATGATGAACCATGCATCGAAGAAGAGCAAACAGGAGTCTTGCTGTCGAGGAACCGGATGTGATGGAGAAGGGTAAGTGGATGTTCAATCTGAGGAATCAAGTTAACTATGAAGAATCATATATCACTAAGTGTCAATCTTTACTGAATCAAGATATCAAGTGACTTGGAGATCAAAAATAGAAATTGATCATACTGTATGAAGTACTCCAAGTCACAACCTCTAAGAGTCAATATCGAAGCAAGATAAAATGTGGCAACCCTAATGAAGTCAAAAAAATGAAGTGTCAAG
>VSTD030003999.1:0-10549 GCA_008808055.3 Sporobolus alterniflorus
CCGATCTGTGGTCTAATCTCAGTAGTCCATATCATGATTGACGACCCTGAGAAATCCACTGTTCCATGAGCCGTAGACCCGGCTGTCGTGAACTCGGTCCACCGGTCCATAGACCAATTCCACGGATTTTTATGAAAATAATTCCATAAATCCTAAAAATCGCGGGAGCCCTGGATTTTTATGAAAATAATTCCATAAATCCTAAAATATTTTAGTCCCTAATTAAATTTTTGTAATTATGATTATGTCCCTACTTAATTAATCTTGGTTATTTTAATTACCATTTTAATCTATTAACTTCAAATCTTCATAACATCTCAACCGTAGCTCTGATTCAAGCGATTCTTACGCTCACGCGTTCATAGCGATTAGTAGAATCTTTTAGAACTGTTTGTTTAGTATTTAGATACAATTTGATATACTATTTTATTTATTGTTTGTATTGCTTGTGTCCGGTCATTATTATTTAGACGTCGTGATCTACGATAATCTTCGAGATCTCAAAGAACAAGACATTAAGCAGCAGCTAGCAGGGAATCCAGGAAAGTGTCCTTGGTCATATAGAACTTCTTTTCTCTCTACCTATACACATTCACATGCATTAATTTGATATTATAGTATACTTTGCATTGGTTACGGGATGAGTGTATGGGTAGATATTGCTTAGCCCTGCAGTCATAGTAGAGTCATGTCTTTCTCTTTATTGATATCTTTGGTGGACTTCACCAATGTGTTATTGCTAGTTAAGCATGACACTTTGCTGGTTTAGTATGAGATGTTGGTTATGGTGTGAGGTAGTTAGATGTCGTGGTTTGAGCAAGGGATGTTTTGGCAAGATACCAGGCATATGGATGGGATTGTGGATTGTTTGGAAAGGTACCTTGTGTACGGAGTGGGATAGTGGTCGGATTGGAAAGGTGCCCAAGGTATGGTGTGGATTGGAAAGGTACTTCATTTGTGGAAAGTTATCCTCGGATCAGCTAAGGACCGGTTCTAGAGAGTAGACACCCCAGGACAACTGGTGCCGCCACGTGTCTGGTATAGAATGGCTTGCTTACTAATTAGAGGTACTGTGGGAAGCATAAGATGTTCCTATTGTTAACCTTTGTAAGGCATGTAGTGATCTCCTGGGCTCACACCACAGAAGTGACTGGATCTCTTTAATGAAGCCATCGACCAGAAGCCTGGATAGCTCCTCACCCATGGCTTGGCGCTTTCTTGATTGAAGTGTCGTAGACCCTGCATGACTGGCTTTGAGCTGGGCTTGATGTTGAGGGTGTGCTCGATGACCTACCGGGAGATGCCCGACATTTCTACCGCACTCCACACAAATATGTCCTTGTTGCGTCGGAGGAAATCGATGAGCTCGCTTTCCTACTTAGGGATTAAGCCGGCCCCAATTTGAACGGTCTTGGCAGGGTCATTGGCATCGATTTGCACGGCCTTGGCATCTGTGACCGCTTTGAAGGCCCTAGACAAGGGGGGCATGGCTGGCCTGGTTGAAGCCGATGGTACTCGAAGGCTAAACATCCTTAGCTCAACCACGACGACCGCGGCGGCGACCAACTGGATGATGTCCTGCTCACAGTCTAGAACTCACTAAGTCTTGGCCTCCACAGTGACGACCCCGGCAGGCCTAGTTATCTTGATCTTTAGGTAGGCGTAGCTGGGGAGGGCCATGAACTTGATGTAACATGGCCACCCCAGGATGACGTGGTGAGGCCTAGAGAAATCGACCACCTCGAATGCGAGCGTCTCATTAAGGTAGTTGCTTGTGTCTCCGAATGTCACTGGCAGAGTGACCGCCCGAGGGGGACATACTGCTTATCTGGGACCACTCTGTAGAATGGATGTGGGCTGCTTTGGAGCTGGTCCCGAGTAAGCCCTAGCCCTTCAGAGGTGTCAAGGAACATGAGGTTGTGGCCATACCCTCATCCATCAAAGCTTTGGTGAGCTGGGTTGTCCTGACTAGCGGGTCGACTATGAGGAAAACTTTCCAGGCTTAGGGATGCTGTCTGGGGGATCCGTCTGAACAAAAGTGATTGTGTTCTCGGACAAGTGAAGGTACTCTGGGGAAGCCAGGATTATGGCATTGACCGCCAGACTTGTAAGTTTGAGCTTATGCTGAGACTCGTGGGGCACGCCCGCTATAAATCGACATGACCGCCTCTCCTCTTCAGGGAAAGGTGCGGTGACCTTTCCCGTAGGGTCGCGTGTCACATCCCAAAATTCCTATTTGGGAATGTGAACCATTTTCCTCATTAAATTTCAAATTTTTTAAAAAGATTTCATTTGATTTAAGTTAAAATCATTTATTTTATTTATATTGAATTTATTAATGAGTTCAAGGAATCAAAATATTTAAATGTTGTTCAAAATTTTCTTTTAAATTATTCATTCATTTGAGTTGTGAAAACATTTAAGCAAAAAGTATTATCTCTAAAAAGTTTATTTAAAAACAATTTCTTCTCTAAACCATCATTCAAAAGAATTTACAAAAGTTTTTGAAATCTCTCCCTAATTGGATCAAAATTCCAACATCGATTTCCCTTCTATCTGTTGCCATCAAAGTATTTCCATACCCAAGATGACTCTTGAGATCAGCAGCTATCCTAGTATCAATCTCCCTCTCTTTCTATTCGGTCTACTCCATCTACCCAAGTGTTACTCGTCACGTGTTAAGGTCATACCTTCATGTGAAACTTAGTAGATGCCTCCATTCACATAATCAGTTCGTGCATCTAAGCAATCACTTGATCATTTATACACCGATCACTCTCTCCATTTCTGTTCACCTGAGGCAAGCAACAAAGCTCGCACTCAAGGTACAAAACACCAGCAACGAGATCCTATTGTGAAAATGGTTTCTTGCCCTACAAGTCCTTGATGAATTTCCATCAAGAAATGGCCCTATAATGGTCATTATTCCCTTCAGCTGACACAAGTCTTAGAATATAGCACAATAATCCAGCATTGCATGGTAAAAAATCATCCAATAATGTCTCACTATTTTCCCCCATCAAATGCCATTAACCAATGGACGAAACTGCAAAGTTAATTGTCATTTTACAACACCTTAATGGCTGAGAGTTTTTGATCAGTTATGACCTCTCCCCTCCCTCTCCAAGACTATAAAAGGACCCCTAAACACCCCCTACCACGCCACACTAGGTCCCAAGCCATCTCCTCATTTCCATTGCATAGAGTCCAAGAAACTGAATATGCTCTGCCTGCCAGTTCTGTCCAGCCACTGAGCCCTCAGTTCATAGCCTCATTCCCGATGATCTAGCCACAGAAATACTCCAACCTTTCTCCAGTAGGTCCTCCCCTATTTTCCCCATGACATATCCAAAAATTGCTGCAAGAGGAATCCCGATGCAATCATGATCTGGATTTTCCTGGCTGCTGCCCTGGGTCTGCACACATTCTGTGCACATAACATGGATTCTAATTCTACTTCTTCTCTATTCCGAGATCTTCTTGGTGCACCAATCACTCCACATCACAATCCCTGATGTGCTAAGTGTTTGTGCAGGAGCGTTTGTTGAGTTTGGTCACGACGCCCCAGGAACATGATCGGTGTGCAAACTGCCGCTTCATGACCTTGCTTTCTTCTAGTCCTGAGATTATCGAATCAGGTGATTTCTAATCTCCTCCAGGTTGTCAAAGTTTTGTTCCACACACATACCATTATTTATGTACAATCCATGTGTCAATACCTATAGCCAATCTCCGGGAACGTTCTCATCTTTCCCATACATACTCTGCCCAGCCAACCACAAATGACCTATTTTCCCACCATTGCGCAGATTGAGTCACACTGTAAAGTTTATTCATCATCCTTGACTTACATTATTTCTAGACAATAGGAAAACCCTAGAATTATTTAGAAATCTTCCAAAATTTCATTGGGCCAAAACCCACTCAAGATCCAACTCAAACTCCATTTAAATCTAAACCCAAACCTTCTTCCATGGTGGCCTAGACAAGCAAGCCACCCTGCCCACCTTCCTCTTCTGCACTGCAGCCCAGCCTGACTACCTCCTCTCTCTGACCGGTCCAGCAGGCCACGGCCTTCCCCAAGGCCTTGGCCGTGGCCGACCTGCCCCCACTGGCGCCCCGCACCTAGGGTGGCTCCTTTGCCTACCGGCCCGCCTAGAAGCATGAGCTCCCGTGCCCCACCACGCGCCCGCATCCTTGCAGGGAATGCGTCTTCTCCCCGAAGCCACCAATGCCCTCACCTCAACTCGCCCGGCCCATTTGGCCTTTGGGCCCAGCCAGCATAGGATGACCCAACACAGCCCAGTACCCTCTCGTCCACTTCCTCTAGCTCCTGCCACCCACCGGCATCGCCGCGCCCGAGCCGCCATGGCCGCCCCTCCACCCGGTGCAAGAACCCCCCCCCTCCTCCTCCCATTAATCCTCAGGCATTATACCCCCTTCAACCCAAGTTTTAACGAGCCATCATGGCCTTAATCGCCATTCACCACCACGGCCATTACTCCGACCATTCGAGCACCTTTCCCCGCCACCTGAGCCCTCTCCTGACCCCTTATTAAAGGGCACCTCCACCCTCAAAACATCCCTCACCTCCTCCAGCTTTCACCGGAGCTCCTCCCACTCTCCTCGTCCATCCCCACTGACACCGAGTGCTGCCGCCCGCTCCCCACCAATGTGAGCTCCACTCTGACCTCCCCACCCTCCACCACCTCCAAAAATGGAGTCATCGTCATCTCCTCTCCCTCCTCGACTCCTCATGATGAGCATTGGCGCACTGGAACACCGTTCTGGTGACTCTCTTGTGGCTCCACCACCTCCAAAAATGTAGTCATCGTCATCCCCTCTCCCTCCTCGACTCCTCATAGTGAGCTTTGGTGCACTAGAGCGCCGTTCTGGTGACTCTCTTGCAGCTCCACCACCGTGCACCCATGCTGCATCGCCTGTGGCCATCGCTGCCCCTGCCTCCTCTATTCTAAGCCATCGTCGAATCCATATTAGAGGGCCCGGATAAGAAGCTGGCGAAGGGGTAAATGCACCCGGTCTATGGTGGACCATAGACCGGCACCATCTTCTTTCGTCCAGGGACCCATGGACGCGGTCCACAGATTTTCCTTTGGAAAAACAATTCACCGGTAATGAATATTCCAATTAGTTTTCCATTTAGGCCCCTCATCTTTTCATGTATCAACCCACAGTCCAAGGCCCTTATAGACTTTACACCTAAGCCCTTTGTTTTCAAATTCTATTTATAGATCATCCCACGGCCATTCAATCATGAACTTAGGACCCTCCCCTTCCTCCAAATTGTGAATCCAATTCACCAGAGCCCCTGGAATTTTCCAAAGAAGACCCTATAATCTTCAAAAATCCAAATTGAGCCCCCAGAACTTCTTTCTTCCATATCTTTTCAACCGCAACTTCAAATTAGTTGATTCTTGTTCAAAAATTCTCAGAATCACATCCTCTTTATTTTCAAGCTATTCCTAAGGTTATGATTTTTGCATTGTTTGATTGTATGCTTGAGCGTTAGGAGAATTCATACTAAAGAAGAGATTTGAAGACTTTCAAGATCAAGTATATGAAAACTCTGATCTTTCTTTTCAAAGCAATGAGGCAAGTGTCCTTGATCAACTTTTGCACCAAATGATATGTCCTTGTCTATTCTGTAGAATTAGAACTACATGCTAGGAGTAAGCTTGAACGTGCACCTATGCTAGGCTTGACTAGAATTATTTGACTATTCCATGGAGACCTTTCGAGTAGTATTGTTAGTCTATTTTGGGTAGAAATTGCTTAGCCTTGCATGATTTTGTCTGGGTTTGGGTAGTTGTTACATTACTCATATTACACATGTTGTCACCCTATCATTGTTGTATGTTCCATGTTAGTGTGAAAAATAGCGATTTGGGGTGATGGGAATGGAACTGTGTTCGGTGGATTCGGACGGGTCGAGGCTTTGTCTGGTGGACTCCGGAAGCCTGTAGTTAGTCATCATACCCAAATCTATGGACCGGTTCGTGGAGCGACCACCCATGAAAATAGTACAACCATGAGCCTATATGGGTACAACCTAGTGTAGTATGTGGTAGAGGCTAGTTTGGCGTACCAATCGGTGGAGTGGGTAGAGCAGACTCTCTACGAATCCATCTGATTGGGAATGAGTGCGTAAAGGAGTGGACTATCCTGAGAACCACACAACGCAAGAGGGGGCCCTTGGTGATCTGGACTGCACCTCCGATGAAACCTCTGTGGGTACACTTCAAACTACATGAAGGCATTGAAAAGCCTCGTAGTGATCTCCTAGCCTCACACCAAAGGAAGTGTGAATGTGCTTGGCTGGTATTACTGAATGGAGATGTTAGTCACCTAAAAACTGGTGATGAAATTACTACTCATGGGAAGTGTGTACAACGTCTATAGAGTGTAAAACTGTCATGATAGCCATGCTCACAGTCATGAGCTACATGGACCCTCACATGATTAGATGAAACCTGGGGTGGGTTTGGTATGGTTGGGAGTTCATCAGTCTTGTTGTTTAGGTTGATCTACCATGGTGAACTCTGTGGTATGTTTGATGTTGCGCTTTCGAGGAGATGAGATCTAAGTCTAAGTCTGAGTCATAGAAGCATAGGTTTTAACCACTACTTTCTACGAGTCAAACCAGAGTCAAGCCTTCATTGTTGATAGCCCTCATATCATCTTTTCCCCCACTTGCTGAGTAGCAACCATAAGTCTACTCAAACTTGCCTCTATCATTGCTTTAGATAGACCCAGAGGTAGGGAGTCAAATCAAGAGTACCAGTAGGAGCTAGAAGATGAAGACTAGGCCTGCCTCTCCTCTGGTTGCACCTATGGAGGCTTCATCCATGCTTAGATTCTTGCGCTGCTCTCTAATCTTTCTTTTGGACCCACAGGTCATTTTGTAAAGATTCTAGCTCATAATTTAATGAGATATTGTATCTATTCACCATATTGTTGGCCTCATGTATGATTTGAACATCTTGGGCACATGTATGGAGGCTTCAGTTATGTACATAGAACTAGGGTATCACACTTGCCCTTGGTGAAAGCCCCCATGGTCATGTAGTTCTTCATCATGGTGCATTCTTTAAGCTTGTGCCTAATGGGGTATGCATGGTTAGGACAGGTTGCCTCGAGAATCTTCTCGAAGTGATTGGCAGGCTACCATGCTTGGTGCTTTAATTCATGCTTTACAGTGGCAATGAGCTCCTCATCGGAATCATCAGCCTCCATGTCATTGTCACCCTCGTCGCAGCTAGTAGTAACGATGACCCGTTGGGTCACGCTTTGGCCCCCTCTTATTGCCTTTAGCACTCCTCTTTGCACCTTTGCTGGCTCCTTTGGGTGGTGCCCCTCGACTGCTACCGGGGATTGCCTCCCCATCGTTCTAGATGAAAACGGCCATGACTACCTCCTCACCTGAGGCGTGCCGGGTGGTGATGTCGACCCGCTCCTTCATGGTCTTTGACTAATCGTAGCTGAGCTCATGTACCTAGGTTCGATAGCTTGTGCCAGAACAGAATGCTGAGATGACGTTGGCATCGTATAACTTGTGGGGCTCGTGACATGTTTGGGAGAATTACTGAATGTAATCCCAGAGGGACTCACCCGGATTCCACCGGCAACCCTTTAGATCTTAGGGGTTGCTCGGTCACACGTATGTGCCCTGGAAGTTGCCTATGAAGATCTCCTTAAGATCATCCCAGCAATCAATCGTATTTCAGGGAAAGTGGTCGAGCCAGGCCCTGGCCGTGTCGGCCAGGTAAATGAGGAGAAACTGGATGAAGAAAAGGGCCAAACATCACCTTAGCGTGATTTTGAGCATACTATATAGTTGTAGTGCTCAAGTGGGCATTGGCTTCCTTGTAAAAAAGTCTGGCATAGGTGTCTAAGAATATATGCTCGGAGATCAAGATTCTTTTTCCATGAGGAAGAGGGAGAAGAAACAAGGTGGCCGATTGGCGCTAGCTGGTCACCCATGCCTTGCATTTGAACTTGTTCCAGAAAAAGTGGATTCCCTTCAATTTTCAGCAGCTGGCGCTGATCGGTAAGGCGTGCAGCAATTTTTAGTGGTTGGAATATTCGGGTAAAGCCCTCAGCTCCTGCGCCAGCGTCCAGGCGAACATGTTCTGAAAAGCTGTCAAGAATATAAATATCTGAGTCTGACACCCCTTGATTGACTTGAATGAATGAGCAGAGCATGGTGGAATTCCAGCACCGTGTAGCTGGTACTCGTACTGAGGCCTGGTATGGTGCTGTGCTGGTAAAGATTATTTTACAGTTTTACCTCGTGGTTACAATGTGTTATCACATGGTGATTGTTTTTTTTTCATCATGTGTTCTTGTATATGATCTGCTCCGATATGGTGGGTTCAGAGATTTTGTTGCATTAGATCACGTGCTTTGATGAAATAATAAGCACTCTACATTCTTCAGAATAGCAAAACCAACATCATGCATTCCTGTCTCCAATCTAGTTCATGCTCGTTTCTTCTTGTTAAAGTATAATAGCTCTAAATCTGTTGTAGCCTGTATCCTTTTCATCAGGGAGGGGTCAGTGGGCCTTTGGAGCTGGCGGCCTGTCCATCCACTGTTGAATTATGTGATCCTGGACGCTGTAGTAGAAAAGCAGAGACCAGCCGGGGGGAATTAATAAGTACTAGTACACGACAACTTGACAAGGACGCGCGGCACTTGATTAATCTGCGGTAAAGCGCGCAAACATGGTGGGCTCTCGTGGTCAGTTGATTTTAGCTGGATCTCCTTTGGCCTCCAGCCCGAGCTCCTCCTGCAGCTGCTCGTGCTCATCAGGCAATGGTCCCCTCCCATGCCGTCACGCTCCATTCATCACCCTGAGCTGTAGATTCTCCAGGAGAATGCCATGGCGTTACTGTGCTGGGAGACTGTAGCAAGCACTTGTCTTCTGTTCATCCCGTGCAGGAAGTACTTAGACTGGGCCTGTATTGTTTCTGTAGATTGCTCAGGTCGCTAAATAGGTTTGGACTTGTAAAGTATTTTCTTGAACTTGCATTTCCTTTCATTGCTTGTGACCTGGTCACCTGGCAACAAACGACATGTTCCAGAGAAATCTCGGTCTGTACATGAATATGTTGCTGAGCTGTTGACATCTTATTTCAAATTCACAATGAACAATCTGGTTCACTTTCTGGTCTGGTTCACAATGAAACAATCCGGTAGTCTGGTGGACAGCTGTTCTGAAGTACTCATACTATTTAACAATTGTCAGATTCCAGGTCTGGTTCACCACCTTCTGCATAAAACACTCACCGTGAAATAGACCTCATCTCGCAACGAATAGGCGAGTTCACAGCACATGAAACTGTTACCCATGGCGTGGATTTTTGTCAGTCACAACAATAAAATCTGGCGGCGTACCGTGGATGTTTATCAATCAATGCTAGAGCGCAAATGATTCAGCTCCATGATTTTTTATATATCCTAATAATATGCGTTCGTTCATACAAATCTGTTACAAAGTGCGGCATGCCATCTTTCATAGCCCGCAAATAACCTTACACAGCACCTATTCAATTACTTGGAAGTGGGAACTGGGTGCCAGTGGAATAGAATCTAGCAATTAATCAGGCAAAGAAGCAGAAGATTCCCCATTTGGGCAAGCTCCTTTTTTTCACTGTTGGGCAAGCATTTCCAAGAAAATTCAACCTTCTCCGTTCTGGGGAGCCTCCCCTGTTGACAAAATCACCCACACAGTTAATCCTGTATAGCTTTTAGCCAAAACTATTATTCCGTACTTGAGTGAGTACAAGTATCAAACAGATGGTATGATACTAACCGTGCATACACTTGATAAAGCTACTAAGCTCTGAAGAGTAACCATCTCGCTGCCAAATGAATGAAGGCTGCTGACGGTATGCAAAAAACGAGGCGTGATGACGATCAGGATCATTCCTAGGCTTCCTGTGTCAAGGATCTAAGAGTACAATTCACCATCAAGACATGGTAGAACACTCTCTACACACAGAGACAGCCCATGATCCCATGCTGCATTCATCACCTGTGCGGTATTTGTGAGTATACAAATAAACCTAAGTGAGCATATAAAACATGCAAGCATATGATATGGCCCCTGCTATAACATATGATCAAGTCCTTGCCATGGCCTTGGCCCATGCTAATTTCTCACCCAAGCTCTGTCACTGGTGGGATGTATGTTTTTTCTGTCAAAAAGCCAAATGCCAAAGTTATTAAGGCCACAGCAGCTCTAGCATACCCAGATATCACATGCTCACCATGTTGAGGGAAAATAAGCCACATAGGTATCTAGTAATGACACACATACTGAATGCTGGTACACATTGTTCAAGACAGAATGAAACACTATTTATAAACCAGCAAACCTAGCAAACGTTTGTACTTCAAAGTTCAATTAGGTTGATTTATACATGGAATTCAGGTACAGGTAAATACCTGAAATTCACCAATACCAGGATATCTCCAGCCCATTCTTTCCGGGCATGAAGGGTATCTTAGCTCCCCGGAAGCACCC
>VSTD030004000.1:0-10548 GCA_008808055.3 Sporobolus alterniflorus
GGCTCCTTTAGAAGCGGAGGCGGGGGAGGCAGGGGAGGGGTGGGGGTCCCGGTACGGCGCCACGTGGAGGAGCAAATGAGGTAGAGAGAGCGGGGGCGGGGTTCGGTGACGTGGAATGGCACGGACGTGGAGGCTCCGGGCCGCTCCGACAGCAGTGGGTGGCGCACACCTTGCAGGCGCGCTGCGAACAGGGGAGGATGGCGGGTCGCGAGCGATGCGGGCGCGACCGGCTAACAGGAGGGACCGGGCGGTAGCGGGGCCCGGGGGGCAGCGACGGGGTGCAGGAGCGACGAGGGAGAATGGGCAACGCGGCGGCAGCCGCTGACACGCGGGCTCGGCAGCACAGTGCCGCCCGTTTCGGTTTTAAACCGATTCAAACCGAATTAAATTTATTTCAAACAGATTCAAAATTCTTCAAATTTTGACTGATCTAAAAGGTGCTTTTCCTTACTCCAAAAATTGGAAATAAAATATGGTTAGAAAGAGATTGAGATGAGGAACAACTTTGCTTAAGGAATTATCCTCAGATTCGAAATTGATTTTGAACTAAAAATCATGGAACTTCTATGAGTTAAATTTCACTAGAAAATTCACTGAAAAATCTTGGAACTTTAGATTTTGATAAAATTTGGCTAGCAAGATCCTTGTTACACCTTATTGCAAGGTAAAATCAATTTCCATCAAAAGTGGATCAAAAATTTGAATTCCAACCAGAAAGGGCGAAATGGATTGATTTCGTGATAGTTTAAATCATAAACTTGATTTTTAAATTCCACTTTTGAATTTTGGCTCGTATTAGCACCTAATTATTTGTTAAATAATAAAATTAGGTTTCTGTAACACGGAGTGTTACAAGTCGAATAGACCCATCTCGTCATAGTTGGCTGCTAGGGCAGAGCCATTCGGTCGAACAGACTCGTCTTGATAGCTATCGGGGTAGAGGCATAGTATAGATCTGTTTATAGATCACTTTCTGCATGGGGTTCTAAAGGAGAGCCCAATGCTCCGATCATTGCTGAGAGCGAGATGGCGGATTTGTTGAGTCTGTTGAAGCTAATCTGACAACTGGAGCTGTCCATGTTAGCTATCGGGGTAGAGACAGAGTATATATCTATAACTAGATCACTTTCTGGATGGGGTCCTAAAGGAGAGCCCAATGCCCCGATTGCCGCTGAGAGCGAGGTCGCGGATTTGTTGAGGCTATTCAACCTGATCTGACGATCGAACTCGTCCATGATAGCTATCGCCGCTGGGAGAAAGGTCGCATATTTCTTGAGGCTGTTAAAGTTGTTCTGATGATTAAACTCGTCCATGATAACTATCACCGCTGGGAGTGGGGTCACAGATTTCTGCTAGGGATGAAGATATCATGCTGCCTCGTTCGGGCTAGGCGTGCCCTGCTGATTGGGCTTGAATAAGTTTCTTCTGAGGTGGTGACACGTTGCTTATTGATCACTTAATGCACACCAGTTCTGGAGCGTGAGCCCCGATTTATCTCACAGGTTCGCCTATGCGGTCGAACCGTGCTGAAATCTTGGCTGAAGTGGTGTACGACTTGATGAAGAGGAGCAAGATTTTATCGTCATAGATCTGTTGATCATTGAATACTTGCTGGAGGAATTGATTGCTTCTCGATTGTTTATTCTTCAGGCTCCATTGTTCGGATCTCAGTGAGTAGTCGTCAATGAAGTCCCGATCGATGGTCGTGTCGGACCATCGATCGGATATGTCGTAATTGGTTGTCTGACCACCGTTTGAAACGTGGTCACTGAGTTCTTGAGGCTCCGAGGGAAGTTGAAGCCAGTCGTCGTCGTGTGTCGCGCTTCTTGTTCGTGAGCTGGGTGCTCAAGATCATTGTCGTGCATCACTCTTCTTATTATTGAGCCGAGTGTTTAAGATCGTCGTCGTGCGTCGCTGTGAATGACGACGTTCCGAACAAGAACTGCATTCCTGTTGGAAACTTCTCATCGTAGATCCACAATATCATGAGTTCACAAGGATAAATCTCATCGCTTCTCCCCTTCCTGGCGTGTCTCTGTCGACGTCTGTTCATCAGATACTTGAAGTAGGATCGAAGTGAATGTAAGTTGGTGAGATCAATCTTATGTGAACACAAGACACGAGGTTTTAGACTGATTCAGGCAATCGTGTGGAGTAATAGACATACATCCAGTATTGATGTATTATGTTATTGAGATTGGTTCTTCTCTGTTTCTTTCGGATTTTTTCAGGAGTTTTCCTGAGATGTTTTATGCCTCTTTTTGGGCTTGTTTCCGATGTGGATCTATCATCTCTATTTATAGTCAGGGAACCGTCTCATAGAGTTTAGTTGAATCCCGATTCTAACTCTAAAAGATATAAACTCCTGATCCTAATACTATTATAAGTTATCTTAGAGTTATAACATGACTCTTGATACATTACTTCTTAGATCCAACTTATTTATAGCCTGATGTTTAATATTCACCGATCCTCTAATTTATGTGAAAATTAAGATCTCGTCACTTGTACCACACAAAAGCGATTTCGACTCGTCTTGGGAACGTTGCCTTCGCGGTTTTGTCCCAGAGTTTCGTTCGTGGACCAGAGAACATCCCGGTCCCTCTGTCCTTCGTCGGCGTCGCCGTCTCGCCCGTAGCACAGAAAGTAACAGCGATCGGTACAGACACGTATCGGCAACGCGCGACCCTGCTGGAAAGCTACGTCGTCTTGGTGTTGGACTTGACCATCGGTGGTGCCTACAGATCACCAGTTTTTTTTCTTGGTGCAAACGTACTATGAACCGCTAATATTATCCACCAGTAGTAGATAGAACACAGGAGCAGAAGATGGCTCTTGGCTGTAACCCTGACGGTTAATATCGATCGCCCGCACCGCTTCTTCCACTGTACTCTTGCCAACGATGACGGGCCAAAATTGAAGTCACAGGTCCGCATCCATGTCGTCTGTTCAGAAGGAAAATAAATCACAGTCATCAAAGAAAAAGAAGAAGAGAGAATCGGTTTGCAGGTCGTCGGTCAAGAAGGCTATGGTGATGTAGGGAGGAGCATGCAGGAGTAGGTTTCGGTTGACTTCCTTCTCTCGACCGTATGTAGTGGTATTGTCAAGAAGGGGAGGTTTGGAAGCCTCCATGGAGAATTGCGGCCCTGTCGGCGAGGAAGGATGGGGCTCCTGCGCTGCGCACATGCAGGGGGCGCTCGATCCTCTGAGCTGTGGCATGTGTTTCAAAAGGTTGTTGTTGCGTTGTGATAGGGCGAGAGAGAATACGGCATCGGTAATGCTTGTTTGGGGGAAGAGGAGCGAGAGAGGCCGCGGTCACTTTGTTTAGGTTACGGAATGGCTGGGCTTCCGCCGGCCAACCATCGCCGTGGTTACGGAAGGCCCACCATTGCCCGCAGCCCATCTCACCTCCCACCGTAGCCTGTTAATATAAGCCCAACTGGAACATTATTATAGTTTTCTTTATATATTAAAAAATGCAGAGATGATATGTAAATTTTAATTTTTTCTAGCCGTGTGAAAAAACACAAGTCCTTTCATCGAGTTGAGAAATATATAAAAAGAATAGAATACGCGTCCAAAAGGCGGTGACTTGTGAGTGCTCTGTTTTTGCCTCTCTCTGTTCGCTTTCATTCTCCACCACGGAGGAGAAAAAGAAAAGGCAGAGGAGGGACAGCATCCCAATCAGTCAAGCATCCTCATCAGTTGAGAGAGTGCCGACGCCGCGCCGAGCGGCCACGCCACCGCCCCGCCCGATGGATCTCCCGCCGCTCTCCCACCAGGCGCTCTTCGCCGCCGTCCGATCCGCCGATGCGGCCGCCGTGCGCGCGCTCCTGGCCGATGCCGAGGCCTCGGCCACCACCACCGCCGCGCTCGCCGCCGCGCAGACGGACGCGGGGGAGACGGCCCTGTACGTCGCGGCGGAGGCCGGGACCGAGGACCTCGTGCGCATGCTCCTGCCCATCTACGACTTCGAGGGCGCCACCGTGCGCTCCCGACTCGACCTCCATGCCTTCCACGTCGCAGCCAAGCAAGGACACGCCGGTGAGCTCTCTCGCCCTAGTACCTCCGTTCGTCTAAATTCTAGCAGCTGGTCCAAGTCTCGAATCTAGCGAGTTGGGAGTTACATATGTAGCTCTGTACTACCCCCGTTACCATTTCTGGACGGATGTGTGCCTCGAGCTGAAAGGCTTCACCCTCAGCTCGATTTCGTCGATCCGGATGTCGGCCTAGTATTTGACTCTTTTGCTGTTTCAGACTTTAGTTATTGATTCAGGCAATCCACACTGCTCTCTATAAGGATCGTGTTTGTACAACGGCCACAATGAAATCAAATCAAATGAAACTTTCTCCTGAAGACAGAAATTTGTTGCTTCGATTTGTCTAGTAATTTGCAAACGTTTCTGGGAGTCGATTGTTCAATGACTTACTGCCTTCAGGATTCATATTCAATTGCTAAAAAAATTGGACTGATAAATGATCATATAGTACATAATGCACGGGAAGATGTCTGATGGATAGCAGAGGCTAGTACAGATCATGTGTAATTGTGTACTACTCAAACCCCATCTGCTATTATGACAAGGTTGGAGATGCGCTGGATTTTTCAATTTTGATACGTGGTGGCCCACTGTTCATATGAAACTTAGCTCATCCTGTTTTCCCACTCCTGACATCAATCAAAGCATAACTTATGGATCGCTGAAAAATTGGAAACAGGGGTCGTGAAAGAGTTCCTGGAGCGGTGGCCAGCACTTTGCACGGTGTGTGACTCTTCCAGCACCAGTCCCCTATACTCTGCTGCTGTAAAGGATCACTTGAATGTGGTTACTGCCATACTGGATACTGATGATAGCTGCATAAGGATTGTACGGAAAAATGGGAAGACCTCGCTTCATACTGCTGCAAGAATTGGGTATCATCGTATTGTCAAAGAACTCATAGAGAGAGATCCAGGGGTTGTTCCCATCAGGGATAGGAAGGGACAAACTGCACTTCACATGGCTGTGAAAGGTAAAAATACAGATGTAGTGGAAGAGTTGCTGATGGCTGATGGCTACTCGTTATTAAAAATGCTCTAAGAGAAAAGTCATCGGTGACATCTTGTAGGACACAACAACAAAGTTCCAAGTTTCAACCAAAGCCTCCGTCATTTAATTGTAAATTTGGAGTCTATTTGACAGCTATAAGTTTTTGGTTAACCGGTCTAGAATGCTAGAGAGCTCGACGACTGTACGCGCGAAGCAAACATACTTACCGTGATAGACCACACAACCGCACATGATTCTTAATAAACTGACAACTATCGTTCACCAGATGAAGATAGACACACACACCTAGCCGAACCCGTCTATTTTTCTTTCCTTTTCTTCCAGAAAAGCAGAAAGCAACCAGTACGCCCGGCCGGACTGGTCATATTCATGTGCGCTAGCAGGCACGTTGTCTACAGCCAATAAAAAAAAGGAGGCACTTTGTCCGTCCTGCTTGCCAGTACGTGAGAAGAGGAATATTGCAGCGTGGCGCAACAGTTTGGACACGCATTTTATGAATCTCAAAATAAGCAGCAGCCACTTACACAGATATTGAATAAGATGGGTATAATTGGAAGTACGTGCTACGGCCGTAGTCTCTCTGTGAGGCTAAGGCTGGGATGCTTTTATTCCATTAGCTAAAAATTGGAGGTACATGCTGCACGTGTGTGTGAGGTGAGTGCACGTACGCGCCAGATGTGAGATGAGCGGGACTGCGAGAGCACGTCAAGGCTCCGCGACACGGACGTCGTCGTCGGCCGCCGGGAGATGACGGGCCGGCCGGCTCTCGTATCATCATCTCAGGAAGCAAAGCGGAACTAATTAAGCTAGCTAGAGCTGCAGTATCCCATCTACACCCTCACCACGTGCCGGTCAGTTGGCAGCGGCTTCATGTTCGACGTCCATGGTTGGTTGATTCAGTAGCTCTGGCCGGCAGAGCTCGGTTGTTGCCTGTTGGGGCCGACGACTCCGTTTTCGAATCCAGGGCGGATTTGTTGCATGAAAAAAAAGGATGTTAGGAGGCTCGCTGCGATGTTGGGTTCTAGTAACTTGTTAAAGAGCCTCACACGCCTACAAGGCTCGACGACACGTGAGTTGATCCGCCGGTTAGGCGACTCGATCAGAGCGGATGTGTGGCAGCAACTTGGTGCCTTTATTTTGGCTGGAAAAACACAGATCAAGGCAACAACAAACAAACAAATAGAAAAAGGTAGATACGATTATTGTAATAAAATGAATCGGAAAACAGAATATAAGAGGAACCCTAACATCCCACTACCAGAAATATGAAGTCGTCCATCGATGTGCAACCTCATCTCGCTCGGCACGACTGCATGCATGCATATTATACATTTGTTCTCTCTGAACGAGAAAATTACACTAGCTAGAGGACCCATTCATTCTTAAGTTCAATGTTGTTAGCACGTTTAGTCTAATTTAAAATTAAACTGTTAATGGTAATAGTTTAAGATCGATCCATGCCACGGTAGCATTAATTAGGACCCACTGTACCCTAGCTAGTGGGGTGAGGTTATAATTCATTAATCCGGATAACGATAGGAGAGGTGTGTGATCGGAGCATGTGACCAATGGATGATAGGAGCTCCAACTAGCCATCCCACCCACCCAATCACTCAAAAGAGCAGCTCGGTGAGAATAAGGCCAGATTAACAAGTGATTTTCGTAGTGGAATATTCTCCCAGCCCACAGGATTGCCGGCTGGACGGCACCACTTTAGACGTGCAGGGCCCCATCAATCTTTTCTGCTAAAGCGGAATCCACGTCTGGGAAAAAGGCCACAGACTCCGGAACGCCTTTACCAGAACAAAGGTTTGTTGTGTTACGTTTGTCTGTGTATAATTGTGTATGACACGTAGGCCCCATCCTTTTTTTACCAGCAATCAGCTAGCGGTGGGGTATCAATGATGTGATAGAGAAGTACGTGGCCATCCGGCGGCGGCGGCGACAAGTAGAAAGAAACGTGTGTGGAGTAGTATTTTAAATAGGAATTGATCTTATAAAACAACCTCAGTAATAGTTCTATTTTACAAAAAAATCATCAAATAATTACAGGGATCAATTTGTGTTAAAAATGTATACTCATTCTCCATATAATCGAACGATTTTCATTAGCCATCAAATTCAATAAACCAACCATTAAATAAAATTATAAGGAATAAATATATTGCTGCTTGTTTGAGATGCTCTTACACTAAGAATTGTGAGAACACTTTAAAATGCTTCGTCTTTTCTTTAATAAGACACCTTTAAGATAGCTACGGATAAACCAAAGTGATGAGTATTATCGGCTAGATGACGTACTAGTAAACAGATACTTATGGATCAATGGATGCACTTTTGTGTCCTTGCGAGTGATCAGCCAGTCCACTCCGCGCAAGCAATATCAAAAATAAAACCCCCACTTAAAAGTCGACGTCTCCAATCCAGACACTCCCAAGTGGGAAGTAGTGCTGCACAGCTGGACGCGTCAATTCACGGCCCAAAAACGACGAGTCAAAACGTAAGG
This sequence comes from Sporobolus alterniflorus, assembly GCA_008808055.3. Taxonomy (NCBI): domain Eukaryota; kingdom Viridiplantae; phylum Streptophyta; class Magnoliopsida; order Poales; family Poaceae; genus Sporobolus; species Sporobolus alterniflorus. Next base: position 7,558 of record VSTD030004000.1, read on the forward strand.
CTCATCAGTGCTGCAAAAAGATTTTTTGTCATATGAGCTGGTGGTGCGGTACACTCTACGCCCGCACCCACACCGCCACACCCGCACCCACCGCAGAGGTTTCCTGCTGCCTACGTGCCGTGGCAACGTTGCCCTTTGTCTCTTTGACGGCAGGTCGCGGCCAGTTTACGCTACCTGCCACCCGGCGCCAGCTGCCCCGCGGCCCGCAAGGGCGTATAGGCTGCAACGCGCTCGCTGGCTCCCTCTCCGTAATAAATCCGTTGGCGTTTCCCGTGCGCGGCCTGGGATAGACCGTCTCGTCTGCCGCGCACGGCACTGTCCATCCATTTTGGCATGTAGATAGAGAGCCTGAATGCAAAAAAAAAAAATCTCGTCTTCTCCTGAATCTAAATTGAAACGTTCAGATTTAATGAAAACACGGAGTGATGTTGACACCATGTTGCGCGCACAGTCAACATTGTTTTCCTTTGTTTTTTTTTGCTGAGCGAGAAATCGAAGGCCCATGAATAATGTTTTTTAATCAAGGCCCATGAATAATGGTTTTGCCACGGCCTGCTACCATATGCCTCACGATGGGCTGGAGCTGGAAGTCGTGGCTACAGTGGGCCGAACTGAGCTCCCCTTCCGCACGGCCTGTTCGAACTCACGAGCGCGCAGCGCAGAGCGAAGAAGAAGAAGAAGAAGAAGAAAAAAAGGAAAGCCAAAATCAGCGGCATCGCGCGGGAGCCCGGCCGGCGGGGAGCCGAAACCCTATGCCCACGCACCTACTCCCCGCTCGCGTTCTTCCCTCGTTTCCCCTACCAGCTCCCCTCCCCTTACGCGGCGGCCACAGGCCACCAAAGCCAAAGCTGCCCGGAAGACCGGCGGCAGGGCCACCACCGGCGAAACCAGAGGAGCCAAGGCACGCTTCCAGGTGGCGTCGTGGTGCGATAACTTGGCGGCGCCGCCCCGCGTCCTCATAGCCCCCCCGTGAGCACCCTCACCAGGCTCCTGCCTGCTGTCTAACCTGAGCTGTTTTCAACTCTCTTTGAGGTGCATATAGATGCCGATCTGTGGGATGAGTACGACCTGCGGTGACTTGCTGATTCGATTGTTCCTAATTTGATGAGCTCCGTTCCTGTATGCTGTATTGAGCTCTGTTAGTGTTAGTTACCGTGGCGTGATACAATGTTTAGCTTGATGTGAATCTATTCCCTAGCGCCAAACATTAGCTATTAGAATTTAACATTCCCGTTTGAGGATTGATTATTTGTTGGATTAAAGGAATGTACAACAGTCTGTTCATTACAATTGGCACTCTGCACTTTTAGTAAGACGCCCATTTCGTGCACTTTACAGGTCCTTGTGACGCCAATGGTCATGGGAATGTGCTATCACCTCGCCATCCAAGATCAGGTGCACCTATAACTGCCTTAAGCTTTTGTGTTTTCCACTATGAGTTTCTGTTCCCTTAGCAATTAATTCGAATACAATATGAATGCCATCAATCAGGAGACGGGGCGGGGTATCTGCTTATTGACGGTCAACTTCATGAGATCAATTGGTTTAAGGAGCGCTATGGCTCTTGGTTCTTGGGAAATTATGTTTGTGAAGGTATGGTACAAGCATGAACTAGCTAAGCTGTTTTCCCTTTCCGCACGAAAGTTTGGATTTCTTTTCAATCTGGGTTAAGCTTCCCTTATGTTATCATCGAATTGCCAATGAATAGTTGTTTTATGACTTAGGTGCTTTCCTGTCTCTTCAAATCAGCTAGTTAATTTTATCAACAAGTAATTCAGGTATCGTGTTAGTTGTTAGGATCACCATGAATAAGATAATGAGTTCTCATTAAATTTTATACTTTCACACCATCCATGCGACACAACTACTGAGTAATATATTCTTCACAGAATAAATAGTTTCTGAACACATTGTTGAGTGCTTTGTACTTCAGTGCCTAACCTCTGTACGCAATACTGTTTCCCTTATAGATGGTGGGCTCTATTACTGTACCCTTGTTGATCCAGTCTTCATTTTCCTACCAACTTTTGAAGCTGCACGGATGTTGGTATGCCGGAATGAACACACTTACATACTGATTCTGCTAAATTGTTCTTGGTCTTCTAAAATATTCAACTTACATCCTTTCATTCTCTGTGCTGCAGAATGGTAAAGACCCAGGAAAATTCAGACAACTTGATGAAATCTTATATGTTGAGGGATATCCCGCATATCAGCAGCTCATGAATCTGTCTGGACAACATATGGAATTGGTCTGTGAAGTAAAAGGTCATTGTCTAACATGTTTCATTGTACTAGCTGCTATAAATGTTTTGTGCTCCATTATTTCCTTGCAACCTAGGAGCTGTTCAGTTTCTTCATTGACTGAATTAATGCTGTGGATTGCATCTTGCTGTTAGCCAATTTTTTGGTGTTTTCTGGTATGATATCTTTCTGTTGTTACAAATACTAATTATCTACATGGATGTTACCTTTCTTGCAGAAGTAGCTAACATGAAGTTCTTCAGACTTGATGATTCTAAGGTCTTATCCTGGTTGTGCTGTAAGGTAGCCTGTTTCTGTTTGTACAATCGCTCACTCAATTTGAAGCACTGTATTCTCTCTGTGCATATTCTTGTCAGAAACTAGGTTATAGTTTGGTTTAGCCTTTTGCCCGTACAAAAGCACTGTTTTGATGAGGATATGATGATTCCTGAAAGTGTCCCTTGGTAGTTTAGTATTTCTTTTTTTCTTATACATTAGTGCTGGACATTCATATATGTATGTGAATCCGAAATCATAGTTATTTCAGTTTGTTTCACTGTTGAGTTGAGAATTACTAATATCTTCCCGTGAATCATCCACAGGTGGAGAACCTAAAAGATGTCTTCCCCAAGCTGGGGAAAAATTATGCTGCCCCAGGAGAAAAGGATCTTGTTAGAATGTGTTGTATAGGATGTGATGGGCTGCAGCCATGCCTGGGCTGCAGCCCATTAGGGTTTGGGGAGGCGC
>VSTD030004001.1:0-10547 GCA_008808055.3 Sporobolus alterniflorus
GCAAGGGGGCGCTCGGGTGCGGCAGTCGGTAGAGGAAGTAGAAAGGGGGAGGGAAATGGGGGAGCCGACTTGGCGATAATGGGAGGAAAGAAGGAACGGGGGGTGGTCCGGACGGCGCCACGCAGAGAAAGAGGGGCAGGCCCTGACAGGCAGGGCGGTAGTGACCGGTAGCGCCCCAGCCAAGGCGCGCGCGGGCAGAGCTCAGATAGGGGATGTTTGAGGCTAGCAGGTGGGGCCCTGACACAGTCCCGGCTGATGGATTGAATTCGAGTTTGAATCTATTCAAATGAGTTTAAACAATTTCAAACCATTCCAAATTAATTCAAACTTGTTTTGATCCAAACAGGACCTTCCCAAGAGTGAAAATTTGAATTAAAATATGGTTGTGAAGGTCTTAAAGAAAGGAACAACTTTCTCTATAGGACTTCTACAGATTTGAAATGTATTTTAGGTGAAAAATCAGAGAAGCTCTATGTTTCAATTTGAAGAGAATTTGATGAAATTTCTTCTTGGAATCTTCAAATTGGGATGAAACTCGGACCAGAGACTTATAATTGCACCAAGTGATTAAATCAATTCATGGAGGAGAGTTTCAAGTTCCATCTAGGAATTTTCTGACTTGGATTTAAGGGTTTAAATCAAAATTAAATTGAATTCCATTTTATTTCGACTAGAAGTGATTAGCCAAACCACTTGATACATAATTAAGCCTCTAATGAAAGTAATTAGGTGAACCATAACACAGGGTGTTACAGTAAACACTCACAGCCATATCGTTAGCCTCGGGCCAATCATCGAACAAGTCGCTACCGGAACTTGAGCAGGTTTCTGAAAGTGGAGAATGCGGGCCACGAGGGGGACTTAGACACAACAACTCTAATGCTTCCTCGATATCACTAGACGACATAGTAGCCACATCAGCTTTAGCCGGTTTAGCGTTAAAACGCGGTGACAAACCCTGCGCAGGCTCAACCGACAGTGAGGCCTACACACAGTAAGTATAAATTAATCAAGTTAACAAAACATCCTTTTGAGTAGTACATTACATCATGCAACAACGCAAACAACCAAATTCACACCTCCTGATCACCACCATCGAAAGTTCTACCGTGGACACCGCCCGCACCATCGAAATCATCAGAGGTAGACCGTTTCTCTCTCGTGATCTTCACAACCTCAGCATCAACCGCCTCCTCAGGACTAGCTCCGGGAATAGTTTTGATGGGTACGTCCTTGGTCACCTCCGCCTTTTTTAGCGCAGCCTAAGGATAGCAATAGTAGAGTGAGAATCTCCAAATTAAAATAGAAATTACAAATAAGCGAGTACCTCTTCATGCTTGGCGCAAATAGCAGCCAGCCCATAATTGTAGCCGAAGTAACACCACCATTTCTTCAACACTGCTCGCGTGGCCCTCCGTACGTCGTGTTCAGCAGGTAAAATGTCTGCGCCACTCTTGGTGGCTGCACCTCGCACGACGGCAAGGTCAACAGAGTCCCTAGCCATTGTGAGAGCCCCCTCAATCGCAGTAGTAGCGAAATTTTCATTCACACCACCGAACATGTCAGGGAGACCAGTCACCTCCATGGACAGCCAACGGAGGTAATCTTCAGCCGAGGGCTCACCCGTGGGCATCTGCGAACATAAACCCCCGATGGTTTGAACATTGCGCACATACAACTCGTGCAGTTCCTCCAGGCATCGGACAAGCCTACCCTCAATCCCTTAGTTGCTTCTCACCGACGGTAGCCGCATCAATGCTACGAGCCTTGGCAGACTTGACTTTTGCCTCCATATCAGCAATTCTCTTCCCAGTGTCGGAACGAACCTCTGCGAGCCCTTTCTCCAAATCTTCACAACGGTAGTGAAAGTCATTGCGTTTAGCCAAGAGACTGGAATTGCCTGCCATCAACAGATTGTAATCCTCGACACCATTATCCACAGCACATTGCAGCGTGTCTTTCTCCATCTCGAGCTCTGCAATACACTTGCGGAGCGAGGCACTGCTATCCTCAGTGATGAACTTCTCAGCAGCCGTCGTTAAAGAAACATCCTACCGAGGAACAAACGAGAGTCAGGAATAAAACAGTGAAAACAAACACGCGAAGCATAAGTGTAATAAAATGCACATCTCGCAAACAACCAGCAAGTAGGCTGCAAACATTGCCATGGTCAACAGTAACACCATGACAAGAAAGAGTAACACCCAATGCCTCAGCTTCGGGAGCGTGAAAACATCCATTTCAGCTTGAGGATCCCGCGAAGGTGCAGCAGCAACAATGGACATCGGCTCAACAGCACAGGCATCTTCACCTCCCGAACCTTTAGCAATAGCATCAGTTGAAATCATCGTTATTCTAGCTGCATCAAAAGCGACAAAGGTTCAAAAATGCAGTCTCTACAACAAGAACAGAGAAAGGAAACACTCCAAATTACCTTGTGTGGTAGACAGTTTCAGAATTATCTTCGGAACAGGAGACTTCCTAGGACATTTTTTTGGCGGGGCCTGAGGGGCAGCTTCACCATTAGAGGAAGATGAGCCCGAGCCTAATAAATCTAGCGCACAAGCCAAAGCCGAGGTCACATCGCTCCTGCCTGCGGAGGTAGAGGACATCCTTTTTCTGACAACCATAGCACCTGCAGGAGAAGTCTTCTCAACAATGCTAAGCCCCGACGATTGCACAATGAATTTTTTGCTCGCCTTCACAGGCTTAGCCAGAGCAAGCTCTTGCACGGAAGTTTGATTCCCGACACGGACAATCCTCCTCCGCGTTTCCGCTTTTCCGAAACCTTTTTGAGCACTGGAGCAGGCGCTGCAGCAGCAGATTTACGTTTCCGCACAACGGGTTCAGAACGAGGCTGGCAGAGAACCCCGACCAGTTTGAAAACATGGTTGAGCCACCCATGTCGGAGCCCCTAATATCCTTTGTGCTCCGCAAAATTGTAGTTGTCCACCAACAAATTCACGGCATGCACAATGCGCGCCTCAAATTTGGCTCCGGACTCTCCAGTCCCAATAGCGGCATCGACTTGTGGCATCGGCACCACAACCTTCGACAGGGGAGATTCTCTTGTTTCCACCTTCAAACCAAACTTCTCACTAAGAGGCCACAAGCCACAAGCGAGAACTCTTCCACAACATCACAACCTCCGATGATAGAAGCCACCTCAATGAAAGCCACAAAGTTAGCATCTTCTGGACCACAAGAAGAAAGAGTTTCCGTCAAATAGCTCAATAGAGCCATCGTCGACCTCGGCTGGTAGCTTCCTTTGCCTCGAACATCAGGTTTCTACTCCACAGGCACCCCGCAATAGAACCAGTTACCATCCCAGCCACTCGTCCACTTATTCCTCGTAGCGGAGGGTAAGCCTCGCCCGGTTTCCAAACCAGGACAGTTAAAAAGATATACAACCAAATTGTGCAGCAAAACTGGTGTCAGATCCTTCGAGATGAATTTTCTTGTTTTGATAGTGCAGCTCGTAGTGATGAGCAAAAATGTCCGTGGTGGGACAGCCTCCACAAGAAGTAACACCCCAGATAAACCTGCTATTCTGAATGATAGCACTCGGTGTCAGTTAATGCAACTGCACCCAGAACTTGTGCAAAATATCTAAGAGGACCGGGTGTGGAGGCATGCGAAGACCAGCAGTGAAGAAATCTTCGAATAGCTTTGCTTCGTTCTCATGCAGATTCAGAACGACTCTGCACCAGGCGACCGAGCATATCCTTTCAGAATGTAATGAGCGACACTCACCAAAGATGCAAGGTGGGCCCTAGTAATCGTCGACTGCCCAAAATCATAGTTGATGCCAGCGAGAGTAGCCTCAGCCTCTATCTTCACGCGTCCACGTCATCGGAGGCAGTTTCACTATCGCCACAACCTTCAGATTGATTCTCTGGGTCAGACCTAGCACCTTGCTCTGAAGTAGCCTCCGTCAAAATCACAACCTGTTGACCTCCATTTGATTCTTCCAACTAATCAGTCAATGTCTCCTTATGCTCCGTGGAACTTTCAAGCGCCTCATCTGAAACCATCAAACTAAACATAGGAGAAATTGTGGGAGTGCAGGGGCTTGTAGTGAACTTGATAAGAACCATGCACAGGTGAGAAGCACGCACAGCGAAAGAAGTAGCCAAGCAAAAGCAGAAGGTGAAAGAGAATACTCCAGCAAAATGCAGGGCAGAGTAAATGAATGCGGACCCAGCGCTATTTATAGGCATGGTGAAAACAATAGCTAAGCAAAGAGTAATGGACCAATCCGCCTTCTGTGCCAATCACATCAACCGGGAAAGCAACCATAAAAAGTGAAAAGGCTACACGGGCCAAAAAGCAGTAGTGGACCAAGTAGGCAAAATAATAACTCCTTCACCAAACCATGAATATGAAAAACCGCAAGATCCCTGAAGGTTAACCTCTGCCAATTAGACGGCTGATGGCGGGGGTGACGCTTTTCCGGTTCCCCATACATAGGAACAAAAAGATAGTACCATATCGCTATCTCTTAGAGCGGTGCAACACCTTAAAACAAATGCCGCCACAGATCCGGTGAGTTCGAGCGCCAATGCTCAAGGCGGCTAGGGGCTGTAGCCCCCCTTGTTCCGATGAGGGGAATTACCTTCCACAGCCGTATGGAACATCGGCATGCAAATTTTTGTAGCACCACCAAAAGAAAAAAATATTATCACCGAACCGAAAGCTAAGGAAAGACCATCGGACCATCACAGGTTCATTCTCCGCCAACCAAAAATAGAAGATTAATACCACATTGCCAATTCAAAGAGCAGCAAGCAGACTTAAAACCAAAAGTGCCACAACCTCGGAGAGATCATGCGAAATATGCAGTGCGGCCGGGAGAGATAATACTCCTCGTTCATGCGAGGAGTATTACCCACATCAGCCGTCTAGCGCTGGGGCGCATAATCTTTTGCATAAGTCCAGCGAGACCTGGACACCTTCGTGGGGCTGAAAACCAAAAAGAACCGTCAGACAGTCGAGAGCCAGCCTTCGCCATTTAGATGGTCAAAGGTGGGGATGACACTTTTTGATCCGACGAGCAAACTAGCAAAAGTTTAGTACCATATCGCTAAAAGCGCACCTTAAAAGGGACAACGTCCTAGACTGAGTAGAGCTGCATGAAATATCGCTATGCAGCCGGGTGTGGTAATACACCTTACGAAGGTAAGGGGTATTACCATAATCGGTTGTGAAGCGATATCACGCGCAAACCCTTTTTGCAAGTGACAACAGTGAAAGTAAAAGAAGCTTCGTTTCAACCCCAACTCATAGGGGGTGACGCTTTCGGTAAAGAGCTCACCTAGAATCGTAGTTTCGGCTCATCGGAGTTGAACCTCGCCTCCGAGAGGCTACTATTGGGGATGAGCCTTCGCTTTCGTGCGAAGGTCACCTCAAGCAGCCTTCAACTAGGTCACCTCAAGCAACCCTGCCAGTTGGGATTTTGAGTTCATAACACCTCTGCCCACCAGCAAAGGGGATCCGTTGTATTTTACAGGTGGCCAAGGACGCCGGGGAACCCCGTACGATGGTCCAGGCGGACAGACAAGGTGAGAGCTCCCGGAGCCACGCAGGCAGAGGCTGTGGTCCGAAGGTGTCATGTCGGCCATCAACCGAAGGTCTCCACGCTAGCACCGTCACGTGGCAGCGTCTCATTGGAGCAATATAAAATGATGTCTTAATGTAATAGACTAGATTACCCTCAGACCATGTACTCTATTGATAGGGTAGGTAAGTAGTTATAAGTATTTAAGATATTATAATGAATCCTTTGACCTCTCACTATAAGTAGTCCCAGAGCACCTAGGGACAGGTACATTGAGTCACTACTACTTTCTGTGTCTCCTAAGGTGTCTCGCTCTCATACGTTCCCATTCCCATTGAAGTTCGTTAGCCTTAGCTACCGAGCCCCAACATCGACTTAGAGACAACTTTGCAGTAATATTGGTCATTGTTGCCCAACGTTCTTAAGAAACACAGAAAGCAAGGCAGAAGCAGATGCAGAACCAGCCATGCCGGCGGACTTAACGTGGCCGCTCCTCTCCCGTCGATCCCCGACCACTCCGCCCACCACGGGGGGCACAAGCTGAAGCGGGTGGACGGCCCGTTCTTCATCTGCGACGGATGCGAGGAGCTCGGCACCGGCACCAGGTACAGGTGCGAGCACAAGCACTGCAACTTTGACCTCCACACCTGCTGCGCCGTCGCTCCGGAGACCCTCACGCAGCCGGTGTTCGGCAACGATCGCGTGTTCGTTTTCCTCCTAGAGCCGCCGGCCATGGACACCACCGGAGGCATCAAGGGTGGCGGCGAATGCAAGTTGAGAGTCTGCGTCGGCTGCGGCGACGACGTGCACGGCTTCGTCTATCACTTCTTTGACGACGACGGTGGCGGCCTCGACCTGCACCCGTGCTGCGCGAACCTGCTTGAGAGCGGCCTCTTGGACGAACGTGTCTTTGAGCTCCTCCAAGAGACGTGGCGCTCGCACCACATGGCCGACCTTGAAGACAAACGCGGCCGGGAGGTTCGCCGCCCAGCCGTCGCACGTCACCGCCTATGCTGCTGGGAAGGCAGGAGAACGGAAGAGATCGTCCGCCGCAGCAGGAGAGCACCCAGCTCGATTGTGGCATCTCTGAGGACCGCCGGCAGGAGGCATCGTGCTCGTGCGACACGTCCGATGCTCCAAGCGGCGGATGAGAGCGCCGAGCCTCCGCTGGACGTCACCGATCGTGCAAACCAGTCACAACCCGGCGTGCTGGGCCGTGGGCCCAGTCACATGGACACATGGACTGACATCAGTTGGGCTAGCTCCTGGGCCGGACCATGTTCGTGTTTGATTTCTTTTAACATTCTTGATAGATTCGATTGTATATATCTTTTTTTAGGAGAACGATTGTATATATCTACCCAAGAAACATTCGCTTAGAGGCAGCCTTATGTATAACATATTTTGTCATCTTCATTATTTCTACTAATTATATTATTACAGTACAATAATTCTTGTGAGGTATTTTGTGCACACCTTATTCTGCCCTACTAAAAAAAGATTTTTTTTCACTCCTACCGAGCTCCCTTCCGCCGCCGCCACCGAGCTCGGTAGGCTTGGAGAGGCTGCCTGGCTCGCCATCGTCCACTCCCGCGCACGGCGAGATTGGTTGGGCTTGCCGTTCCATATGTTTGCTTCTACCTTGGCCACCCAAATCGCCACGCAAATCTCCCCCACCCAGATCTCTTCTTGGCCTAAAATCTCTGCCACCCAAATCTCTTTCCCGGTCGCAGGTTGCTCTCAAAGCAAGGCCGCCATGTCGCTCGCCGGTGGCCGTGCAAGCACGGCTGGCAAAATCGCTTTCTTGATGTTGCTGAGCCCTGGTTCGCCAGCGTCTGTGAAAACCGGGAGTCTGGTGGGAAGGAGGCGCGAGCAGATTCTGTTTGGATGGACAAGCAGAGTGGATTTGCTGTGGCATCGTGTTGTTCCTCCCATTTGCCCGGGAGGCCAGCTGCCGCCGTTGTTCTTCGCAGATGCAGCCCGGGTTTTGTACTGGTAAGTTGATTATTGTACTTTTTTTCTGGTCGCAGGTTGTTCGCCAGGTTTATTCTTCGGTAGATTTGAGATGGGCAGGGAACACAATGCTTTAGCTCCACTTGATAAACAATATCATTGACTCTGTTGCACATGTAACATTTACATGCTTCCCTTCATTTTCTGCAATTGGTTTATTATTTTAAAAAATAGATTGCATTTTTTAAAACATTTAAAGGGTGTTATCAGTCTGAGCATGTTTAAATTGGTAAAATTGCTGTTGGCTGATACAAAAAAATCATTGTTAAAATTGCTATGTAGCATTTTTCTAATTTCCTAAACTTGAATGTGCAAATACCAATTGTACTATTTTCAGCTAATTTTATTACTTTCACTTTAGAACATAAATTGATGCTTTGGTTCATAGGCTTATCTCTTCTCAACATGGATGATTTTATAATGCAGCAGTATTGAGTGTCATTCTACCAAAATTAAAATGTTGCGTGAATGTTCATGATCAATTCGTGAACAAATCGAATCATGATATGAATATTAGATGGACCAATACGGTTAAAGGTTTATATTTGATTCATAGGCAGTTGGACAAAAAGATGTATTTGCTTGTTAAAGGCACTGAATTAGCATGTTGGATTCTGGCAATATTTTTCATTTTGTCATTGCTTATATTGGTGTTAAATGGAAGCAAATGGTCAAGATTATTGCTATTGTAAATGGTGTACTGTATAATCTAGAATAATGAGAATTTTCACGGTGCAAGATTTATCAGTTTTCCTTTTCATAAAAGGATTACATTTAATAGTCGTCTCTGAGTGGATCCAGTTTTGACTCTGCTAGGAAACTGCTACTACTATGTGAGATTGTTTGCAGTAGGACAAGCTTTACAATAACTTCATATATGAGGTGCCTGTCATGACCGGTTTGACCTATCGTCAACATGGGAAACCAAACAGGCCCCTGACGCCGTTTCCCCTGTTTCAGTGCCTACAGATGCCGAGCCCGGCCGCCCCTACTTCTGCGACAACAGCACCGCCGGTCATGCAGAGTTAGTTCGCCAGGTTAGTATGCAGGATAAGGTTGTTAGCTAGTCTAATAAGAGTTAGTTCGCCAGGTTAGTCTGCAGGATAAGGTTGTTAGCTAGTCTAATAAGTTAGCTCAGTGTCACAGTGGCATTGCATCCTTATAACTGGTGACCACTGAGAGAATAATCATCGAGTGTTTTATTAGCCTTTAGCCTTATAATCTCCTGCCTTGCTGGCGCGGTGCTAGAACAGCTCCTTCGCATCGACGATGTCTGGCCTCGACCATCAGTCTCATATAAGTATAATCTCCGGCCTTGAATCTTAGTCTCCCATGCTATCCTCCCCGCAGCTCATGACAATCTGGTATCAAACGGCTCAGATTGGGTGCCATGCCTCCAACGGCTTTGAGATCTGGGAAGGATTCCGCCATGGGCGGCGATGAGCTCAGCAAGATCCTCGAGCGTTTGGAGGAATTGGTGTGATCGATCTCCGGTGACTTGCATGACATCAAGCAGCAGCAGCAAGGCCTTGCATGAGCAACAAAGCTCAGGCACAGGTGACGGCACCCCGACCAACGGCAACGGGGCATTTTTGGCGACCGTGGTGGGAGCTATGGCTAGCACAGGTGAGGATTATTCCGTCACCCAGCATGGTGGCAATGGCCGCCCGCCTCACCTCCCTAGGCGTGGAGGAGTAGACACGGACACTGACGGTGACCAGCCGCCTCACTCCACCCACAAGATCGAATTCCCCAAGTTCGACGGGACGGGCGATCCGATGGCCTGGCTTAACTACTGTGAACGCTACTCCACCCTCCGTGGCACACCGGCGAACTAGCGCATTCAACACTCTTCCTTTTATCTGTTGGATGATGCTCAACTTTGGTATCACAAGCAAGAACTCAATGGTGGGCTATCGTCATGGAACCACTTCATCCAGCTGATCCACACGAGCTTCGGCCCGCCGCTCACCGAGAGTTCGATCGGTGAGCTCGCCCTTCTTCGCCATGAGGGGTTGGTCAAATCTTTCTACAACCGGTTCATGGCTCTGTCGTGTCGCAATCTAGAGAGAACCGAGGCCCGCCGAATCCAGTTGTTCATGGTCGGCCTTGGCCAACCATTGCGTACTGATGTTGCCCTCTAGAAGCTGGCAACCATGGATGAAGCCATCATGTACACTCGTGCCTACAAGGAACGGTCGACGGCCACACTACCACCCCGTTCCACAGGCCGCACCAGCTCCAAGCCACCATGGCCATCTAGCCACACGTCCCCGTCGGCCAGTGCTGCAGGCTCCTCGCCGTCGGCATCCTCGATCAACCAATCTTCTGTCAAGAAGTTCACCAAGGTGGAAATTGCTGATCGCCGGCTGAAAGGCCTCTGATCCAAGCGCAATGAGAAATTCATTCATGGCCACCCCGAGGCATGCAAGCGCCTGTTCTCCATCGAGTTGCTTGATGATGAGGAGGATAACGAAGAGCCCACAATTTCGTTGGCCGCGCTGACTGGCATCCAGCCCAGCACCGGCCGCACCATGCCCGTCTCTGTCGCCATCGGCTCAACTTCACCGTGCGCGCTCCTCGACTCCAACTCCACCCACAACTTCATCGACACCAGTGCGGCGGATAGCTCGGGCAGCGCAGGACTGTGGGTGGCAGTAGCTAATGGGGACCACATCCCTAGTCCAGGTCGTTGTTTGTCCCTCCTCATCGACATCGCCGATGAGCAGTTCGACATCTGCAGCTACAGCCTCATGTTTGGTTCCTTCGACATGGTGCTTGGAGTCCAATGGCTTGAGTCACTTGGCCTAGACTTGTGGGACTTCGGTTGCCGCACATTGGCGTTCATCCGCAATGCCCGCCAGGTTCTCTGGTCCGCTGCGACAACAACGGCATCTACTCTGACACTCACTACAACTTCACCAGACATGATGGAGGAGCTCCTACAGCATTACGGTGGCTTGTTCAGCACACCCCC
>VSTD030004002.1:0-10547 GCA_008808055.3 Sporobolus alterniflorus
ACTTCACCACCCAAAGAAAAATATGCATCGGCATGAAATGCAACAAACATAATTATTTATTTATATAAATAATTTCCAAGAGCCTTATTGCCTTGTGAAAATCAGGGTGTTATAGATGCGAAGTTTATTCAGATCATAAAAGGTTGAAATACATTTTTACTTAGCCAAATTTGAACTTCAGGCAATGAAGATGGTTGGAACTCATCAAGGATTATGACTTGGGAATAAACTGTAATCCAGGTATAGCTAATATTGGAGTAGATGCACTAAGCAGATGATCTCATCTGAATACATTGGCAACATGGGAATTGCTACCTGAATTTTGCAAATAATTTGAGAAGCTTCACCTCAAATGGGTATCAAGCACTGAAGGCATCACAATGGAAGTGGTTTCAATATTGGAGCAAGATATTCAAAAATGCCAACTTGAAGATGCTAAGATTCAAGAAATCAGAGAGCAAATTAAGGAGGATAAGGCTCCAGGATTCAGTGTTGGTGATCAAGGAATGCTATGGCACAAGAAGCGCCTCTATGTTCTAGAAGTTAAAGAAATGAGAGAATTGATTTTGCGCGAAGTCCATGACTCTACCTATTCCATTCACCCAGGAAGTACTAAGATGTACCATGATCTCAAGGGTAGATATTGGTGGCATGGAATGAAGAGAGTTGTAGCTGAATAAGTAGCGCTATGCGACAATTGTCAGTGAGTCAAAGTAGAACGACAGAGACATGTAGGACTTTTGCAACCGTTGAAAATACCTAAATGGAAATGGGAAGAAATAAGTATGGATTTCATTGTTAGTTTACCTACAATGCAATCTGGTTATGACTCTATGTGGGTTATCGTCGATCGCTTCTTGAAGGTTGCCCACTTCATTCCAGTCAAGACTACTTATAAGGGAGCAAAGCTTACAGAGTTGTACATAACCATAATCGTGTGTTTACATGGAGTGCCCAAGAAGATAGTGACTTCCTACACCCAATACGAATGAAATTGTGGTGTTTTCCTCATTCTTTCAACGCGGATTCGGCCTCTGGCCTGTGATTTCTTCCGTGGACTCCTTGATCACCATCAAATCGAATTAGTCCATCTCAATCCTAATTCCATTGTCCAAATTGTCATCTTTGTCCATCTCTGTGAAGTATTTCTTGGCATTCCTCCAAACTTTCCTCTGTTCAAAAATTACTTTTTCTTGAAGTACCAATCGAATGCCGCTAACTGCAAGGTTATTGGGGGCGTGGGTCTCCAAACCTGCTCTCACGTCGGCTTTCTTGATCTTCCGATGAAGACTTCCCTTTGGAGATGGAACATGACATGGTTCTACTGTGATAACCATGAACCCAGCCTCCCTCCTTTTGTAGGCCGGCTCCCTGAATTCCATGGGTCGTGGAGTGAAGAACCTACTCCTCTTGAACTTTCCCATGTCGTGGCTTTTACCAACAAGATTAATCTCTTGAAAGAGCACGGCCTGACTAGAGTCTGTGTGGCCGCCCACTGGCTGGCCCGTTGAGTCCTCCCTCTGAAAAAACAAGTTCACCCGGGCTGGGAATACAGCGGATTTCAAGACCTAACTCGGGAGACCAGCGACAAGATTACTTCAGAGCATATGGGGAAACTCTTGGAAGAGATGTTTCAAGACATCTCCAGCTGGCCGACAGATGAACAGGTGCGCTCCTACCATATCGGGTTGAAAAGAGACCCGGTAAGGCACCCTGGTTAATACAACTTTTCTTGTTCGCTTGAAATCTTACGTCTCTTTTGTCTAAATGCAGACCTTGGACAACTTTATCTCTCTCGTTCCCGGCTTCAACAGTGACATCCTGATTTTGACCGTCCCAGTTTTGGCTCGGCCTACTGGCGATGAGCCAATGAGTGACCCTTCCGCCGGAGCTAGTGCTAGTGCTTAAATACTCAGGTTGGCAAACGAAAAGCAACTGCCAAGCCGACTCTTCAGAAGAAAAGCAGAAAAACCACGGGGAGATCTATAGTTGGGATCAAAATCAATGAACTCACGCCCTCAACTCCTACTTCGACTCCTCCATCGGGTCCTCGACGGAAGATCCCAATCCATTGTTCAAAAAGGTACGCTCGTTACGAGTATGTTTCCTCCTTGACTCTTTTTTGATTTATGAGCCTCTGTACAGAGTGCCCCAGGACATCAACCCGGACCCCTCTGAGAAGAGTGCGCTGGTTGACGGTGAGTCCCCAAAGGTGGACAAGCCCCCGAGTCCTCAAGCTGAGAGGACTGCACCAGATCCCCTGAAGCCATCAAGCCCAAAGGGTGCACGAGGCCCCCTTGGTGCTGGTGGTGCTCTGACCTCTCCAATCTGTGCCTCCCCGGGCCTGGACCCTGTAGGTACTTCCTCAGGGCTAGAAGCAGTCGAGCCCCCCCCACCAAGCCCCCAGTCCTATGGACTCAGGGCTGCTAGTGGGTCTCAGCATGGTGATGGCTTATTTGTGCCATAGTCTGAAGAACCCCTGCAACAACATTCACGAGTTGTAGAGTCTCTATGGGACAACCCAAACTTTATCTAGGCCGGGTTCCACGTCGGGTGGTTTGTAATGGCAGCCGTAGATACCAAACCTAACTGAGAGAATATAAATGCGCTCTACTCCAGCTTGAAGACTACCTTGACTCAAATTGACATAAGTGCTCAACAACCCGCCTTACTACACCTTCTTAGCATGGATCTGATTCTTTCCTTACGTAGGCACTGGTGAAACACTCTCGAGACCAAGATCAGTTTCTGAAGGTTGCAATAAAATAAATGAGAGAGACGCAGATTCTTGAAGATGAGCTGAAAGAAGTGGGCGAGCTCAACTCGATCCTCCTCGCTGAAAAATAAGAACTTGAAGCTAAGCTGGCCAAAGAGAGCCAGGCAAAAGATGGTGAGCATCCCATTGCTTCAGTTGATGACCATGATTAAAAGTCATGCTGGATCGACATTTTATACCTTATTCGGTTTATCGATAAGGGTTTTGCCCTCATACTAGCCCAGACTTAGTGCCTGCACAGTCTCGTGGACTCAGGCATTCGAAGCCCTCGTGAATGAGAGTCGTATTTACAAGCCCGCTCGGCCAGTCTGGATTTTTCACCAAGTAGCTCTCAGCCTAGTGCTCATGACTGTGTGCATCATGTGTCGAGTTCATAGAGCATTCGAGGCCTTTGATGACTCAGATCGAAACCTTGCTTAGTTTGTCGAGCTAAGGGTTTTTCCCATGTGTGATCAATTCTTAGTGTCGTGGCCGCATGGCATAGAGCCTGAGCTTGCCTGACCAGATATTCGAAGACCTTGATCCATCTGAGTTGCATGGGTATCGAGTCCCTCTGGATACTCGGATTTGTCTCAGATCGTGTCTAGCTAAGTGCTCTTTGGTTGCGCGGCACATGGCCTGACTACTCGTGTATGTGAAGCCGTGAGAACTGAGTTTTTGAATGTTGATCGAGTCATGCATCCATCCCAGTCTGCTTCTGAGTAAGTGTCTGAGCTGTAAGATGATACAGTCATCTAGCTCGGCCATGCGGAGTCTTTCACAGCTGAGGTAAGATATGTTGTTTGCACAAAGATAAAACAAATGCAATAGTGGTAATATTTCATTATATAAAATATATATGAGTACATAATGTAGCCCCCTAACTGAAGTATTGGCCTCATGAACCAATGCAGCAGGCAATATACAAAATTGTACAACAAAAATTACCTACATATAAAAAGGTCTTAACTGATCGTTGTTCCAAGAGTTTGGAACTTCAGAGCCATCTTCTCACGAGCCGGTCAAGTCAACTCGACTACTTCATAAGGACCCTCCCAGGTTGGAGAAAGCTTCTGCCGATCTTTAGTCGACTGGATCTTTCATAGTACAAAATCTCCAACTTGAAAGCTGCGTGAACTCATGTTCCGTGCGTAATATCGCCTCATGGCCTATTAGTGCTTTGCTGACTGAATGACCACGTCCTCGTGTAACTCCTCCAACCTAGTTAAATCATCGACCCGGGAGTCATCCAACTGCTCTTCACTGAAAAGCTGCATGTAAAAGGACTTGTGCTCCACTTCAATGGGTAACATTGCCTCGGATCCGTAAACTAGAGAAAATGGTATGTGGTCCGTAGCATGACTCGGGGTGGTACGAAGGGCCCACAATACTGATGGCAACTCTTTTACCCATTTTCCAGTGTAAGGCTTTAGCCTATCAAAGATTCTGGACTTTAGTCCATGAAGAATCATGCCATTTAAGTGCTCTACTTGACCATTGCTCTACAGGTGTGACACTGAGGCATAATTAATTTTAATGCCCGAGTCTGCACAAAATCCTTAAACTCCCTCACAGTGAACTGAGTCCCATTATCAGTGATAATGTTATTGGGAATGCCAAACCTGTACATGATTTCTTTGATGAATTCCACCGCCTTGGCTGCTGTGATTGAAGCGGCAGGCTTTACTTCGATCCACTTTGTGAATTTATCCACTGCAACAAAGATGTGTGTGAATCCACCTTTAGCTTTCTTGAACGGACCTACCAAATCCAGCCCACTTGTGGAGAAAGGACATTTAATAGGTATGGTCTGCAGTTGATGAGACGACACATGTTTCTGGCTAGCAAAAAACTGACAACCTTCATACCAATGGACTAGGGAGTTGGCGTCAGACACAACAGTGAGCCAAAAGAACCCCTGCCTATATGCCTTGCCCGTGAGAGACCTAGCACCCACGTGACTGCCACAAATCTCTGCGTGGATATCTTGCAGTATAGCGCATCCTTTGTCTAGTGTGATGCACTTCATCAGAGTGCCATTAGCACTTCACCGGAAAAGCTCATCATTTACTAGAGTGTACTGTCCTGCTTGATGATGCAGTCATTCGCGGTCAACCTTGTCCTCTAGCAAGCTCCTTGTCCTAAAATATCTCATGAACAAGGTACACCAATCTAAGTGGATTTTCATGACTTCGGGTGACTCGATTATACTCTCGTTTGGTGGTGGAGTCTCCTAGGATGACTCAACCGCCTTGGAAGCCTTTGCTAAAGCTTTTGAAATGCTTGACTCATGGTGTTCCTATAGAAAGACCCTTGTGGGAACCATGGCTCGACTGGACCCGAGCTTGGCTAACTCATCTGCGACCTCATTTTTTCCTCGCAAGATATGCAAGTACATGAGACCATCAAAATTGTTTTCTAACTTGCAAAACTCCTGGCAATATAGCAGCATTTTATCATCTAGACATGGCCACTCTTTGTTGGCCTTATTGACAATGAGCAGTGAGTCCTCGAGAACCTTGAGTCGGCGAATGCCGAGTGCCGTGGCAATCCTTAGACCATAAAGCAATGCTTCATACTCATCTACATTGTTAGATGTTGGAAAATGTATTTACAAGACATACTTGAAACTTTTCCCGTTAGGAGATGTTACTAGAATTCCATACTTGAAACTTTTCCCATTAGGAGATGTTACCAGAATTCCTACTTATGCGTCTTGAAGTTGTAGGGATCCGTTGAAATTGATGGTCTAATATTTCAGCTCTCTTTGCTTGGGAGGTGTTTGCATCTCTGTCCAATCGGTCACAAAGTCGCTTAAAGCTTGAACCTTGATTGCTGTCCTTGGCTTGTAGATGATGTCGTACATGGACAATTCAATGACCCATTTAGCAATTTTCTCGATTGCTTCCCTGTTATTCAGTATTTTGCCTAGAGTCAATGATGTGTGGACCTCTATCTAGTGCACCTAAAAATAGTGGGATAGCTTGCGAGACATAATCAGTAATGCATAAGTGAGCTTCATGATATGAAAATACCGAGTTTTGGAGTCACTCAGCACTTTGCTGACGAAGTAGACTGAATATTGGATCTTGCGGTTGGTGTTCGACTTATGAAAATACTGAGTTTTGAAAATTCTGAGTTTTGGAGTCAGATACTTCTTCAAGTCTTCGAAGGCCTCTTGTGCCTCCTGAGTCCACTTGAAATTGTCCTATTTCTTGAGGAGTTTAAAGAAAGGGAGTTCCCTAACACTGAGTCATGAGATAAACCTGTTCAAAGCGACCAGGCATCCCATCAACTTCTGCACATCATTGAGGCTCTCGGGCGCTTCATTTTGGTGATAGCCGACACCTTCTCTGGGTTAGGGTCGATACCACGAAGGGAGTCCATATACCCGAGTAATTTTTTTGAGGGCACACCGAATGTACACTTCTCAGAGTTCAACTTCATTTTGAATTATCTCAGGTTGTCGAAGATCTTTGCCAGGTTAGAGATGAGTCCCTCGTCTTCCTGAGTCTTTACGACCACACCGTCAACATATGCTTCAGCGTTGCACCCATGCTGTGAATGCAGACACCGTTATATACCCCATTGGTAAGTTGCACCCGTGCTTTTTAGTCCAAAGGGCATAGTTGTATAACAAAATGCACCAAATGGAGTGATGAAGGATGTCTTGATTTGGTCTTATTTTTTGAGGGGAATCAGATGATACCCAGAATAGCAGTCGAGAAAACATAGAAGGTTGCAATCGACTGTGGAATCCACATCCTGATCTATCCGAGGAAGGTCAAAAGAATCTTTTTTGCATGCCTTATTAAGATCAGTATTATCAACACACATCCTCTAATCTTTATTTTTTAGGTACAAGAACACGATTGGTGAGCCAATCAAGATGGTACACTTCCTTAATGAAACCGGCGCCTAATAATCTAGCTATCTCTTTCTTGTTTTAGGCGAAACGACAGAGTCATTGCTTGACGGGCTTGGAATTTGGGTCTAGATGCAGTTCGTGCTCAATCAATTCCCTAGGAACTCTAGGCGTGTCAGCAAGCTTCCATGCTAAGATGTCCCTATTTTCCTGAAGGATTTTAATGAGCGTGAGTTCCTATTTGGGATCTAAATTATTGCCTACGTGAGCAACCTTGGAAGGTTCCTCCGTGGATAATAGAATCGTCTCGCTGAGTGTGTCCTTTGGTTGGATGGACGTCTTGCAGATCTTGGCCTAGGGCATGATCGGGTCTGGGGGGGACTCGGCCAAGGCCTGCTTCAACTCTTGGAGCTCTGCAGAAGCCATCAGTTTGTCAACTGTCTCACAACTCTCCCTATTGTAGTCAAAAGCCCGCTTGATGTCTCCCCTGATGGAGATGACGCTACGTGGTCTTGGCGTCTTCAAGACCAAGTAGGCGTAATGTGGGATCGCCATGAACTTGGAGAGTGCCGCCCATCCCAAGAAAGCATTGTACATGGTCTCGAAATTGGTGACCTCAAACTATAGATTCTTTGTGCGGAAATTTTCCCGAGTCTCGAAGGTTTCGGGAAGAGTGGTCTAGCCGATAGGGGTCGCTGCTGTACCAGGGACTATACCATGGAAAGGGGTCCGACTGGGGTGCAGCAGGGACTTGGATAGCCTGATCTGGTTGAAAGTCTTCAAGAACAGGATGTTCAGGGAGCTACCTTCATCAATGAGAACTCGATTGAGCTTGACATCCTTGATGATGGGGCTAACTATGAGAGGATACCACCCCAGCTTTGACACAAAGTCTGAGTGGTCACTGCGATCGAAGGTGATAGAGACCTCAAACCACTTTAGGTACTCAGGGGTGGCGGGTGAGACCACCATGACCTCCCGAGTTGTGAGTTTCTGCTTCCGCCTTGACTCATAAGAATTGGGGCACCTTAGATGTAGTTGACCTCCTTGTAAGCTTCAGGGAAGTTTCCCCTAGGTTCTTCATGTTTTTTCTCCTGATCGACCCCTTTGGCCGTCTTGAGCACTTCATCTGTGAAACCTTGGAGTCAGTCGCAGTTTCGGGTCTTGTGCTTTCCCTGGGGGTGGAAAATGTAGATGCGATCCAGGAAGCTTTCAAATTCACTCGGCCTGGGCCGGTACTCCTGTTGCGTCATGGCTGTTCCACCGTTTTGATAGAACGATCCGCTTTCCTCTTCTTGTCGTGGCCCTTGGACAAGCTAGGCTGGTCCGTGTGGCTCGACTCCTTTTCCTTCTTTTGCTCTCTTGTGTTGAGGGTCGCCTCCTTGGCCAGGGCGTACTTGTTAGCGATGGCGAACATTGCTTCTGA
Organism: Sporobolus alterniflorus; assembly: GCA_008808055.3. Classification (NCBI taxonomy): domain Eukaryota; kingdom Viridiplantae; phylum Streptophyta; class Magnoliopsida; order Poales; family Poaceae; genus Sporobolus; species Sporobolus alterniflorus. The sequence continues at coordinate 8,047 of VSTD030004002.1, forward strand.
CGTCCTGGGGGTTTTTATGGTGAGCTTACGGATTAGGTACGGGTCCCTGAGTCCCTTCTTGAAGAACATGAGAATAGTCTTATTGTCAACTTCTGGGATGATGCTTCTTTTGTTGCAGAATCGCTGGATGAACACCTGGAGGGACACTCCTTTCTTCTAGACAACACTGGCTAGGTCCCAGTCAACTCCCAGGTGTGCGCACTTGTTGCGGAAGTTATTGGTGAACAACTAGCACAAGTTGTTCCAGAAACAAACTGACCCTGTGGGAAGCCCGAGGAGCCAGGTCCTGGCAGATGATGACAAGCAGACTGCCAGGTAGTTTGCCATGATGTATAAGTCCCCACCAGCTGCCTCAATGGCGAGCTGATACACCTCAAGCCACTCGGCTGGGTTGGTGGACCCATCATACTTCTTGATCCCCGATGGTTTAAAGTTCAGGGGCCAACACACCCTCTTCAAGTCGTGGGAAAAGGCCTTGACTCCTCCTGTATTGCAGCCCCCCTTCGGGTGAATGCTGTCGGTGAGGTTGGTCATAATAAAGACTATAGTAGTCATAGTCACTTTCTTCACGTTGCTCCTGTTCAAGGCGCTCATGCTCCTGACGCCGATTTTTGATCTGGCCACGTGCATCTCTACAGTGGATGATGTCATGCAAATCTTGATCATCCTGGTCTCATCTTCAGCCTCGTTCCTCCGGTGGAGTTAGACTACTTGCCGAGTCCCTGTGCAGGCTCTACCGATGGTCAAGCTCTTGACCTCGTGCTTCGTCATCACGGCCGAGTGCCGGGTCAACCACGGTTACTGCGTCCAGCATCGCCTGGAGGCACTTCACATGTGCATTAACTTCTTTATTGTCTTTTGGCCGGTGGGGAGTTAGTTGATCGATGAGCATCCTTGAGGCCAAGGCATTTTGCGCCAGAGTGCGATAGACCCGCTCCCTCTGCTACTCGATCTGACCTATTTCCTCTCAGATTGATCGTGATCGATTTCAGAGTTGATATTGGTCTGCTGGGCGCCGTGAATTGAACTTCGGTTGGTGTCTCCTCATGGGAGCGCCATCCCTAGGCTCATCTTCTGATCCACCTGAGTCATCCTGTAGGCCATTGTGCCTCTTTCCCTTTCGGCCTCCCTGGCCAAATGGGATGCACAAGCAATTTCCTCTTCAGCTTCCTGCTGGATCTCCTCGACCGTCTTATCTGGGAATTCCTCTCCATTCTCCACCATGTAGACTTTTCTACCACCCTCAGAGTCATACCCTGGTGATGACTGGTAGATTGGATCTGTTGTCGCTACTGAAATAGCCAGGGTGTGATCGACTTTATCCCCCGCAGGATCCAAGTCCATCTTCCCCAGCTTGCTAAGTCAATGTCTGAGTTGTGCCTCATTTATGAGGCTGACTCAAACTCGAGCTAGTGGGAGGCGGCCGGTGCCTGATCCGATGATTTCGCGTGACTCATGCTCCTGCAGGGTCAGATCTCCAAACTTGTCAGTTATGAACTGAAGAGATCCCAGAAACCACCTTGAGCTGGGCAGAAACTTGGTTGTAGATTGATACACCTTTGCTCTCACGAAGCTTGGTCTTGTGAGCCCCATGGTGGGCGCCAAATGTCGTGGTTTATGACTAAATTTTAGAGTAAGGGTGCTCATGGACGTGGAGAACAATGGAATGTAAGAGACACGTGGGTTTATACAGGTTTGGGCATCTGTGAGGATAAAAACCCTACGTCCTATGTGCGTTGGTTGTATTATGATTACTTGGGTCGAGACCTCCTCTACCCCTCCTTTTATAGGCTAAGGGGGTAAGGTTTACATGAAAGATCCGATCAATTATGATAGTACCTGACCCAGACTCTATCTCTACTTGCCCTATTTACAAGATTTAATTATATAGTTATATTTTAAACCGCCTCGGTTATGGACCTCCTAGCCCGTGCCCTTAGGCCGAGTGTGTAACGCTCCATGTCTCTAAACCACATGATTATGTTAATCACATGTTTAAGAGACCCTAAGTGTTGATGAAATTCCAAGTCTAGAATCAAATTCGAAGTTTTTCAAATTCCGGATTAGTGTGGACAATTAGGCTCGGTTGTCTATTTTTTAAAATTAATATAGACCGAGTTAGTCTCCACTTCCAAAAGATAATTTGTTCCTGATGTCATGGTCTACAAGTGTGCAAATTTACATAAAATTTTGAGCTGCGGAGACAATTGTTACAAGGGTCCAAAGATGGCTATGTAACCCAGATTCCAGACTAGCACGTTTTGCTGAAATCTGCTTATCAGTTAGCCACATTGTGAATACTATAACTTTTTGGTGTTTAGGAGTTAGCTTGTGCATGTCAATATGGTTATAGTAAAAGGGTTGTAGAGAACCATTGAGCACACCTTGTCCACAATTGAGCTATGGTGAAGTTTCTATAGCTGCTGCAACTAGGCTAATTGACCACAATTCAGTCAAACTAGATTTGACTCGGAATCTTTGAAATAATTCAAAATCCATGG
>VSTD030004003.1:0-10547 GCA_008808055.3 Sporobolus alterniflorus
CTGTTGGGTGTACATCGATTTGAATCGCCGTGACTCTCGGATATGAGTAACCACTTGTTTGTGGCCATCAGCACGTAGATAACTTAATGACATGGATAATGGTTTAATATGGAATTGTTATGATTAGTTACTTATTTGCAACTCTTGCTTGATTAATTGGATAATAGCTTGTAGTTAAATGATTTGAATAGAGCTAAAACATGAAAGAAAGATATACTCTTAGCGCGGGTTTGGCATAGAGATAGAGCTCACCCTATAGCCTTGCATGCTAGGAGTGTGGTATTTATGACCATGTTGATGGGTAAGTCTTTTTGAGCTTTAGTTGCTCAAGCTTTGCTTGTAAAATTAATTGTGTATACAGATGCCTGAGTATTGCGGCTATTGTGGAAAGTTTGTGTGGCCCAATGGCGATCCACCAGAAGGATGGGAAGTCAACTGGAAGCCGAAGCTTTGAAGTGACGCCATAGGACTTCGCATCTTAGGGCTCGATGCGAGCCCTTGTATTCGTCATGTTAGTTTATGTATCACATCCGCTGTGTTTCCGAAACTCGAACATTTCACTATGTTGAACTCTATGTAATTCAAGAACCTATATAACAACTCATTTTTATGTGGGCTATGTGTATGTGATATATTACTTTGGACTGTCGGTTGGGAAGGTCGGGGAGTGTGATGTGGAAAGCTGGCACCTTTAATGTTGTAGCCCCCACCTGTCTTAGTTAAGGACCATGGGGTTGGTACCCATGAGCAAGTATTGAACGTACTGATCGCATGCCAGAGATATGGGCCCGGTAAGCCTAGTAGCCTGGCGTCAACAGAGGGTGGTTTTACCCCCGCTACTTCAATAGTTGTCTTGGGAGATAAACTAGGTACGGACCCATGGATCAATCAGCCGATGTGCTATGGACTAGGACAGGAGCCCTTTTTCTCGGGGGCAGTGGCTCTGTTCATCGTTGTTGATGACTTCACAAAAGGTTGCTATGCATTGATCGCGTGAGATACATATGGTCTGGGACCATATGTGGACTAAGCGTGGGATACGTGTGGCGTGTTGGTCGGGTTTCCCCTGTGAGGTATACATCAATTAGAATCGCCGTGACTCTCGGATATGAGTAACCACTTGTCTTGTGATTGTCATCAAGTAGTTAATTAATTTAATCATGTTTATTAATGAATTATGTTATGCTTTACTTTAATACTTGTACTGATACTCTTGTTTGACTTAGTTCAGGGTTACCTTTCTTAAAACTTAATTAATTTAGCTTATAGTCTAAAGTTTAATTATATTAGTTTAGATGGTAAAACTTGAAAGTAAGGATCTACTCTTAGTGCGGGTTTGGCATAGTGATAGAGCTTATCCCCTTAAGCCTAGCATATTAGGAGTCAGTTGTTTATGGCTATGTTGACAAGTAAGTCTTGCTGAGCTTTAGTTGCTCAGGCTTTACGTTGATGTTGTTTTGTAGGTGTGTTCTTTCTCTCCCTCCCGGCATGAGCCGTTTCTGAGGTCGGTATCTCTAGAGCAAGGTGCCATTATTGATCGATGAGTGATTTCTTCCACAACTTGTTTTTATTCTCTATCTTCCGCTTCAAACTCTATAATCAAATTCAAAACTTAATTTGTAATAAAGTTTAATTTTGAGAGCATTTCATATGTTTAATCCATGTATGTGATGTATTATGTGTTATTACTTTAGTAATGACATCCCATAATGATCCTGGTTAAGACTAACCATCCTTGCTGAAGGGTGGGACGTCACAGCTGGTATGGCTTGTGGTCTCTTCCTCAAGACGTGAATACGCTCCCGTAGCGTATGCAGCGCTGTCCGTACAACGTTAAATGCACGGGCGCCACTTGGAGGATAAGTGGTGATGTATGTCATATATATATTATTCTCTTATGCAGGTACGCTAACCATGTTTGCATAAGTCATACCGCTAGAACTAACTACGGGGATGAGTGTGATTTGCCACCGACTATAAATACGCCATCTATATTTGGCAAAAGCTTTCTTTTTGGTGAGGAACGTATAGGACCAGCATATTGTCATGATCTCTCATATGCATATGCATAAAGAAGATGAAATTTCGAAACCATGTAATCAAATGAAAGTTATAACCAAAAGAGATTTAAAATCGATTCGAGTTGAAAATCGTATCTTGTAAGTTCTACCAACTTCCACCAGTCATAACTTCTTTGTTTGAAATCAAAAATTTGAGTTCTACCCCTTGTTAGAAAGGTTAAGAAATTTTCTATGATCCCTGTATTCAAGGTTCTTCCAGTTTCCCATTGGAAGTAGGCACAAATTCCAAATTTGCCCAGGCATCTTGTTCTGTCTGAAAATAAATTTCAGCAACACCCCCAAATTGTAGAAATCATAACTCCAAATCCGTTTGACGTGAGGGTGTGTTTATACTTTATGGAAAGGTCTAAAAATTATCTACAGCTTTCGTGTTGATTGTTTTCCTTGAATCTGGCCCAGTTTCAGTCAGTCAGGATTTTGAAATCGTCATTGGTCCAAAACAGATTCTACCCAAAAGGGTAAAACGGAATTGAAAGACTTGCCACTTTGAAATTCAGCCCAATCTATAAAGACCATGATCCATACTTCATTTCTGACCAAATTGTTCTTGTAGCTCAGTTCCAGAACTAATCCTTACCCTTGCTCTAAAATTGATTTTTTTCTTTCCAGTTTTCGGCTGGAATCAGCGCTTTCATGTTGTTTTCGGGTCGCTATAGCTTTGGTTCTACTTGATCGAGCTGGTCATGTAAGGATGCGTCAGAAAGAAGAGCATGTTATTTACAATGTTAGTATTGAAGATTTCCTCAGGTGTCACTCTGAATTATAGTCAAACGGTCATGTTAGTCTGCATGCTCAATTCTGTCCGGAACAGAATTTCAGCCGCCCAGTCGACTTCAAAAGCTATAACTCCTAAACTGCTTATTGTATCGAGGCGTATAAATAACCGTTGGAAAGGAAAGAAAGTATTCTATAACTCTTGTTTTTGTCCCATAGTCAGATTCTCCTCAGAACAGTCCCAGAGTTACAATTTCTGACTGCTGCTCGCAGTCAAGTCAGAGTTGACATCGGCACCAAAATTTTGGTTTTGAAATCTTCTTCGAGAATTCAAGGATGGCCATCGCCATGGTGTTCCAGCAGCATGATGTGACATTCATCTTATATCCGTGGTGGCCTATCTCATAAGATGGTGTCAATCCACCTACATGAAAGCGTAATTTCTAGCTCTCTTCAACAACTATGTGCTTGTGCATATTTATGAAACCTACCCTCAAATCAGTTTATACGAGTGAGCCCTTGATCAGTCTCAATCAAATCATCTTTTTGGCTGATTTCTTTTTATCAGAAATCTAAATGGAAATTTCGACCCTACCACATGATTTTTCTTCTCCGAGGGAATTGTTGGAGCAACCTCATTGAGTCCTATATCGATACCTCTCTTTTCCGAGCGTTGGCAATTTATCGCTTGAGCGAGTTCTCCAATGTTGTTTTTCCGATATTATGCATTTTTGCTCAAGTCACTAAAACTTGACGGCATGACATCCTATCATTTGTGCATTGCACCATACCATATGGACCACAAAGGCACCATCACATAAGCGTCACTTCACAAGAGCATTTTAACTTAAGCAAGAGTGTAGGTATCCAATACCACCTTGAATGTGCCTCGATGACCTTGTCACTATCTGTTGTCTTCATTGATCCTTGCAAATTGGATATACCCTTAAAGACAGGATTTAGCGGGTATACCCTTAAAGACAGGATTTAGCGGGTTATAACCTTTAAGTCACGTCAATTTTTTGTCAAATTGCATTATAGACCTTCGGGCTCCTTTAGCCATCACGCGCCACATTTTTGTGACACAACACTCTCATTGGCTCGGCTATGCCCATCACTATTTTGGTGAGATCATTGACCGCTATAAACCATTAGGTCTTTCTAATTTTGGACATGATCATTCGTGCGTTTGAAACTAGGCCTTATCCGGTGTGTTTGAAATCAAGTTGTGGGTTAGTTCGGACTAGTTGTTGAGCTCTTCCAAATTGTAACATTGTCTTGAATTGTGCTGGTTCACCAAGGCGCTTCTTGAGACAAAGTTTGCAAGATGGAAAGCACATTCCTAAATTGGAGATTAGCAAGGAGGTCTCAATTGTAACCTTCTTCTGAACGGATGGTGTATTACTCGAGGTATGCAACCGGAAGAAAAGATGTTGCGATTGGAGTCTCGTTGCTACGGCTAATCATATCGCAACACTAGGCTCATCACTTTTTCAAGTTTTGACTCACATCTGCATTGTCGGTTTATTTCCATGCCCTTACCTTATGACCTAGTATGACTCACGTACTTTCCATTTCCAACCAAGTACCCTCCCGAATGATGGTTCATTGGTGACCCATGTTGTCATGGTTTCACGAGTGTCTCCATGTAATTGTATTGCCCTAATACTGCTCCGGTATCATCACTTCCGATCGAGTACTCTCCCTGCTGCCAGCTCATTTCCAAGCCCTGTCATGGCGGTCTCGCAAACGACTTCATGTATCCATCATGTTTCTTTTAGTCAGGGTAATGTCGTGTCCAATCAACCAATGATGATCGCCTCTAATTAGAAGCTCCCACACCAACAAAAGACATTGACCAATGACCTTGGAATTCAAGAAATTCAACACATCTATTCCTGTGTCTCTTCAACAAAACGAAGTGGTTACATTAAAGTGATAACATTTATCAAGCAAGATGTCCAAGTTCCGCAATGCTTCCCCTGCATCTTCCCATTTATCTTTGTCATTTATCTTACTGTGAAGACACTCATCGTATCCATTCCTCCATTCTTTGGAGCCTCTCTCCTTCCGTAAATCTCAGGATGGGATTTCTTTTAAGGGGAGAGGGCTATAACACCCCGTGTTACAGAGCCCTAATCACCTTCATTAAGACCTTAGTTAAGAATTAAATCAGCTGGTTAATGCTTTTTTGGGCAAACCAAACCATGCATTTAAACAGCTTCAAATTCAATCTTGAGGTCAATCAAAAGAAATTTCTTTTCTAAATCTCAAATCTCTTTATGCAAAGTTTGTTGGATGCTAGATGCAATTGGGAGCTTCCTATCCAAATTCCACCAAATTGTGAACCTTCCAAAACCATGAAATTCAAATTCCAATCAAATTTTGGTTCAAATAGGTTCTCTGAGTTTTAATTCAAATTCCATTCTGAATTTTGAAACGTTCCTATGGGGAAAGTTCTTCCTTATTTAATTCCCTACAATTCCATATTTTATTTAAACATTTTTGAGCACATAAGACAATCGTTTGATCGTTTCAAATTTGAATGGATTTAAAAATATTTGAATAAATCAAAAAGTACATTGTGGCAGTGGGTCGGCCCACCGGTCAACCCTTATTTCTCTACAGTGCGTCACGCAAGCGTCTTGTCGCCACTGCCGCCTGCACCACTGCCCTCACCCACTGCCGCGCCGTTCGCGCCGCGTGCACCAGAGCATCTCGAGCCCTCCCCAGCTTCTCCACTATAAGAAGCTCCATGATGCCATTTTCGTCTTCTTTTGTCCCTCGCGCAAGTACTGCCACCGCCATCAGAGCCACTCCAATGAGCCACCGGTGACAGCCGCCATCCACTGCGCCCCGTCCTCCACCCAGCAGCCCATTGGGTGCACGCTCGTGCCCTAATGCTTCTCGTGCTCACCGCGTCCACCATGTCGGCCGGAGCTGCGCGGATTTGAAGTTTTCCCCACCACCGATCACGTGCTCTGCCGCCGCACCATTCTTGGTAATCGCCATCGCCGGCCACCCTTCTCCTCCTTCCATGGTGCCTAAGCGCTCCTCCTTCTTGTGTGATGCTGCAGGGACAATGGAAGCTAGCCGCCGGCCACTGGAGCTGCCCACCGCCGGCATCCTCTGCCACCCAAAACCCGCCGCCACCGCCAGCCTCTCACGTTGAGCACCCGGAGTCCCTTCACCGCAAAACAACGTCGCCGCAACACCCTCTCCCTCTCACTGCCCTCGGCTCGCTGCCTTGTCACCGGCAACACCAGGATGGCCGGGCCGCTGCCGTGGACGTGGCCTCAGCGCGTCTGGGTTGAGGAGCCAGGGCAAATCTGACCCATGCCACGAGGCCAAGCCGGCCGCGTTGTCCACTTCAGGCTGAATTCAGTCCATTGCCGGAACTGAGATTTCATTTAATTTTCGAATTCCTTTCAACTCCAGAATGTCATTCCAACTTCAACAATCCATACAAAATTGCATAGAAGTCAGAAAAATTCAAAACAAATTTTGCTAGAACCCTTGTGAGCATCTATACCTAGAATACTTGACCTCATTGTTATATTCTCTGTAGTTCTTTGTATAAAAAATCAGGAATCCAAACCTTACAAAATCTATACAAAATTATACATACATGATCTTGATCTGATTCTTTGCATGCCACTTTGTATCCTGTTCCTAAGTCCATATAAAATAGCTCATGGATTTGCTCTGCTCAGAACAATTGTTACTCATTAATCTTTGCTTCATATTCATTAAATCACTATAAATAATTCCTAGGGTGAAAACTGTCCATCTTTGGCTTGTAGGCCCATCTTGACAACCTTGACCTATATAAAATAGTAAATCCTCAGACACACTTTATATCTCATGTTAATAAATTTTTAGTGTTACTCGTAATAGTAAAAGATTAGAAGCTAAAAGGAAAATGCAATAAATACACTTATACATAATTGATATGCACCCTAGCCACTGTTGCATACTTCATTGGATCATGTCATGTGCATCATGCTAATTAGTAGTCCTTGCTACTATCGCACTGTGTAATTATCATCATATGCATACGCTAGATCTCGATCGCACGGAGCTGGAGTCAGAGATCCAAAGGAGCAAGTCCATGAGGTGTTGGTGGTCCACAAGCGCTGACTTATGAGGATACTAACATTGTTGTGATCAAGGCATGCCCCGGTGCATCACACCACCATCCTTGGCTTTTATTTTGAATTAATACCTTTATGTTAAAATGATTGTGCATTAGGTTAATAGGCGTTGATTGAAACCGTAGTTGCATTATGAATACCTTCCAAATTACCCTTGATGACCTTGCTAGTATTTGTAATATGTTAGTCATTACTAGGCGTAGATATAGACTTTGGTAGATGCCAAGTGGTCGAAAGACCATGGGTCAGCGATAGGTGCTTCACATCACTTTCACTAGAGGCTTATATTGAGATTGGATAACCTGAGACCGGGCGGGGCTGTTAGGTGAAAGGTGGAGGACCATCGGTTGGGAAGGTCAGGGAATGTGATGTTGAAATCTGGCATCTCCAATGTTGTAGCCCCTGCTTGTGTCGATTAAGCACTGATGAGTTGGCTCCCGTGAACAAGTATTGAACGTACCGACCGCATGCCAGAGATATGGGTCCGGTTAGCCTGCCATCAATAGAGGGAGGCTTTACCCCCCACTACCTCAATGGATGTCTTGGTTGAGAAACTCGGTACGAACCCGTGGATCGGTCAGCCGGCGTGCTGTGGATTGTGTCAGGAGCTCTTTTTCTTTGGAGCAGTGGTTCTGTCCATCGTTGTTGATGACTTTGTGAAAGGTTGCTAAGTGTTGATTGCGTGAGATACATATGGTATGGGACCATATGTGGACTAAGCATGGGATGCGTATGGCGTGTTGGTCAGGTTTCCCCTACAGGTTGTACATCGATTCAAATCGCCGTGACTCTCGGATATGAGTAACCGCTTGTTTGTGGCCGTCGGCATGTAGATAACTTAATGATATGGATAATGGTTAATATGGAATTGTTATGCCTAATTACTTGTTTGCAACTCTTGCTTGATTAATTGGATAGTAGCATGTAGTTTAATGATTTGAATAGAGCTAAAACATGAAAGAAGGATATACTCTTAATGCGGGTTTGGCATATAGATAGAGCTCACCCTATAGCCTTGCATGCTAGGAGTTGGCTATTTATGACCATGTTGACAGGTAAGTCTTGATGAGCTTTAGTTGCTCAAGTTTTGCTTATAAAATTAATTGTGTGTTGAGATGCCTGAGTATTGCGGCTGTTGTAGAAAGTTTGTGTGTCCCAATTGCGATCCACCGGAAGGATGGGAAGTCAACTGGGAGCCGAAGCTTTGAAGAGCTATCATAGGACTTTGCATCTTAGGGCTCGATGCGAGCCCTTGTATTCGTCGTGTTAGTTTATGTATTGCTTCTGCCGTGTTTCCAAAACTCAAACATTGTACTATGTTAAACTCTACGTAATTCAAGAACCTATGTAACAACTCACTTTTATGCGGGCTATGTGTATGTGATGTATTACTTTGCAATTATTACTTCTGTAATGATGCCCCATGATCATCCTGGCGAGACGAATCATCCTTGTTTAAGGGCGGGGACATCACATGTATCGCTTCCGCTGTGTTTCCAAAACTCAAACATTGCACTATGTTAAACTCTATGTAATTCAAGAACCTATGTAACAACTCACTTTTATGCGGGCTATGTGTATGTGATGTATTACTTTGCAATTATTACTTCTGTAATGATGCCCCATGATCATCCTGGCGAGATGAATCGTCCTTGTTTAAGGGCGGGGACATCACATGTATTGCTTCCGCTGTGTTTCCGAAACTCAAACATTGCGCTATGTTAAACTCTATGTAATTCAAGAACCTATGTAACAACTCACTTTTATGTGGGCTATGTGTATGTGATGTATTACTTTACAATTATTACTTCTGTAATGATGCCTCGTGGTCATCCTGGCAAGATGAATTGTCCTTGTTTAAGGGCGGGGACGTCACATGTACTTAATAGGAAACATCCCCACCTGACAATTAAAAACATCAGCATACTCTTTAGCAACACAATTATCACCCCCAACCAAGATGAGCTCACTCTTTTCAATGTTGGTCTTAAGACCTAGCATCTGCTCAAATATATAAAGTATTAACTTCACACTTCTGACTTTCTCCATATCATTTTCTAGACACATAATAGTGTTATCAGCATAGTGTAATATAGCCACTCCATTAGGGATTAAGTGGGAAATCAAGTCAGTGATTCTAGAATTAGATTGAGCCTTTAGAACCATTTGGGTGAGACAATTTGCCACAAGATTGAACAAAAGGGGAGATATGGGATCCCCCTGTCTAACACCCTTATAACTCGGAAAATTGGGACCCATCTGACCATTGAGCTTAATTGCCACTATACCATTATGCAAAATCTTCTCCATCCACTCACACCATGTGGAATTGAACCCTCTAGCCGTTATACAATTTAGAAGGAATCCCCAACTGACCTTATCATATGCATTCTCGAAATCAAGCTTCAAAACAGCCCCAATCTACATTTTATACTTTGTTTCATGCAAAATTTCATGTAGGGCCAGAATATTGTTCATGATATTTCTCCCTTTCAAGAAAGCAGATTCTGTTTTACGGATTATCCTACTCACCATTGGTTCCACTCTTAGAGTAAGACATTTAGTGAATCATTTATAGAGACAATTTAGAAAACAGATGGGCCTGAATTGATATATCATAGAAGCCTCTTTGGTCTTGGGGAGCAAAGTAATAATACCATAATTAATTCTCTCTATGTCCAGATTTCCCAAATAGAAATATGCAAAAAGTTCCAGCATATCATCTTTGATTATTGGCCAACAGACTTCAAAAAACTCTATGGGCAATCCATCAGGACCAGCTGCTTTATTCTTATCCATTTGAAAGAGAGCAAATTTTATCTCTTCTTCTGAAAAAGGTTTATTCAGATCAAAGTTTTCCTACTCATTTACCATTCTCTCATCAAACCAAAGATTAGGATCTAACTCAATTGCATTACCTTCACCTGGTCCAAATAAAGATATGTAGAAGCTAGTAGCATGCTTCAACAATTCCTCGTCCCCCTGAATTGTGACAGATCCATTTTGTAAAGGAAATATAGTTTGCCTTCTCTTCCTTCCATTTGCAATTCTATGAAAAAGTCAGTATTATTGCCCCCTTGAGTAACCTTGTCTCATGACACCTTTTGAAGCAATACAACTCCTCTTCCTCCATTAAATGAAAAAACTCTACTCTCAAATCAATTTTCCTTCTTACTTGGATTTCAGGACACCCTATTCTTCTAATACCTCTAGGGTGGCCATCTCCTCCTAAATCTCCTTTGTTCTCCTCTTTCTATTTCCAGATAGGTTATACCCCCAACCTTTTAAGGATTTCTTGACTTTTAAAATTTTAAATAAGACTGTCTAGGGATATGTTATCTCTAGTAGGAGCCTCCCAAATATCTTTGATTTTTTATATAAGTCAGGTTGCCTCAACCAAGATAGTTCAAATTTGAGCTCATTGACCTTGTTCCTTTGATGGCATAGGGTGGCCAAAATCAGAGGGTTGTGGTCAGAAAAATCTGTAGGAAGCTTGTGCACACTTACATAGCATCCCATTCTTTTGTCATAAGAACTATGTCCAATTTCTCTAATGTGGGGTCTTTGTTATTATTTGACCCGGTATAGCCCCCCCCCC
>VSTD030004004.1:0-10547 GCA_008808055.3 Sporobolus alterniflorus
TCTGCTGCGATCCTTGTAATAATAGGTTCTAGCCAAAGCCGGTATTATATATTCCATTATCTAAAAAGGAATTAGTCACAAAAAGGGTGTTACACAGTTTTCTTAAACAGTTGTATTTATTTGTAAAAAAGTAACTAATGCATATTTTTTTAAAAGATTATTGTGTGTGCTGATTTTTCAACAAACATAAATAGTGTGTTTTCAATTTATATATAATATACACAGAGTATTTCTCATAGAAAGTCCTTGTGATATCGATGTTCCCACGATAAATATAGTTCCTGTTTAAGTGATAACAGGTATGTTTTGCTTTTTTACATTTATATGAAGACGTTAAACATGTTGTCATTCACTGTTTAGTTACATTTATTTCTTAATATAATGCAACTTAATGTTTTTCTTGTAGAAGTTATGGCTTCCTCGACATATGCAGCCATTGCCATTGATAGCTAGAACCTTGCGCTCATATAAATAATGGTAGAATTTAGATGGCTTGTTTGTGAAATTCTTCATTCCGAAGTACTTCTGTTTGAGCCAAGATCTACTGATGCTGATCTGTCTACAACATTGCATTAGTATCCCACACATTTCGTTCACAAAAAGAAAAACTAATCTCACACATTTCATAAATACAAAAATCCGAGCACTTTGTCCACCTGTTACCCTCAGTATGTCCAATCGATCAACTCCCTCCAGCAACAGCACTCTCTCTGAAACAACATATAACCACATGTCATCTTCGACATGATTTATTCTCTCTTTTCCGAAGCAATCTACCCTGTGCATTACAAGTTTGTCGCTGTCTTTTGCGACACTTGGAGAAAGCTGCGTACGATGGGTAAGTGCTTGTGGAACTGGCTTAGACAGTGATGAACGATATGCTCCCTGACTGGGCTTACAGCCTGCATCCAAGCTAGTGGTGTGTCCATCAATCAGAGGAATCTGGAATTTTGGCCCTCCATGTTTCATCTTCCTTTTGTGTCTCGGGCATCATCTCTCTGTTTGAGCCAAGATCTACTGATGCCAATGACACGTTAAAAAGGAATGGAGGTAGTACATATATCAGTAGGGAAATAGTCCTGTGAAACGCTGTAATAGCCGAGCTTCTCAGGTCAGGGCCACCGCCTGTGACTCCACGAGCTGTTGTCTCCTTGTCAGAATGCACAGAAACCTGAATGGTTTGGTCCCTGATTGTTGCAAGGTTTGGACTTGCACTTTTGTCAGAAATTTGGAGACCTCCGTCAGTAGTATTTTGTATTGCACATGCATTTAAGATTTATTTAAAAAAATATTTAGTGTGGCAATATGTAGATTTTTTGTCAGCAACTTCATCCGTACTTGAAAGTTCAACTAATAATTTAGATTATGGTTCAGTTTTTTGTTGGACTGTGCCTTGTGTTTTGGAGCAGAGGGAGTAGAATCTGCTCTAATTAAAACAAAGGAGTGGTACGATGGACGTCCTCAAACCATTATATGACACAACGAACCTTCTACAAATAAATGCTCAAAACAATCTAGTAAATTTGCAACAGGCGTAGCTTATCCAGTGGCACGGGACTGGTGTCTTTATCATATAATACTACGATAACTCAATGCACCTTCTGCAAATAAATGCTCTGAGTTATCTTTGCACTTGTGTGAGGGGGGTCAGCAATAAGCATCGACTCAATCATCTCAACAGCTTAACACAATGTATTTCCCTTTGTATAATTTTTCGTTGAAAATTTAAGCAGTGTAGAGCAATAAGTCAATTGTAAACGTTAAAGTTAGATGAACTGACAGCAAATGCTTTTAAATTTCGAAAGGCTTGTGACTGATCATTTGACAGATCCAGCTAAAAGTTGGAATCAAGTATTCCCTAAATTTCTTTCCATATATCATGTGTTTTTATATTAGCTTCATTTCCTTTTTGCAGTCCATGATCAATGACTAGAAGAAAGGGAAAATGTGCTTATTACTTTCCGTGTGGAATCGATTCCATCGGCTACCCATCTTGACCTGATAAAAAGAAACGTAAAATCCAATCTCCTGCTTTTGGCCGAATGGGGAAAAGGAAGTAGGATGCTGGTAAGGGACAGCTTCTTACATCCACACATGAAAAGGCCAATGCTTCTTTCAGTTTACTTGGAACCTCACATATTTAGTTTTATTTTCTCCGGTGTGATCATGCTTTCGCCAAACTCCTTGGTCCATCGTGTGACATTTGTGACCATCAGAATTCAATACCATACAACTCTTCTGTGTGGCCAAGAAGAACTATGCAATCTGCACTATATGCTACCTATGTTTTTTTGTTATATAGTCTTGGTTTCCAAAAGGTGCTGCCAGTTTAGCAGACTTTGTGTTAGTATCTCCCCTTCTTTTTAAGGGGTCGCCTAGGCGACGGCTAGGCGGCCAGGCGAGCCAAGCTCGTGGCCGTCTTGCCAATCATCTCCTTATCTTTTTCTCTTTATTTTTCTTCTTTTACAACCATTTTCACTAATATGGCGTCGTCTTGCCTTACCTTATACTCGCCTAGATGGTTGGAAGGGGGTTGATCGCCTCGCCTTGTCGCCTTAAGAACATAGTTATCTTCAGAAACTCACTGAATCAAACGCCATTATAACTCACTGACTTGAAGCAATATCTATACTTTTAAGGGTCAAGTCCACATTTTAACACTTAATGGCACGTCATTTATAAAAGTGTGTATAACGACGATCTGAGCTTCAGCGGGCAACCTAAATCTCTGGAGCTCAAAAATCCATAAAACCACTTTATTCCTTCCGAAAATATGACATTTGTCGCTTTATAATGTACTCCTTTCTTTCAAGATGATGATGTACCGCATTTCAAAAAACAAAAGTCGTTTAGTAAAATACGACATTTTTTACAGGAACTGACAGTTTGTACAGCTTAATTAGAACTTTTTAGCACTTGCCATCTTGATTTTCCTTACTTTTAATTAATATGACATTTAGTAAAATAGGGATAAATAAGTCAATTGATTGATATGGGCATGTAAGGTTACAATGGCTTAAGGACATAAAGAGACGTATCAGTCCAGGCTGAACAGTGGATTAGAGTGCCAAACATGTTTATCATTTTCATTTTTTCATATTTAATATTGTTCTTTCCAATGATGAACATAATGTAGTCTGGACAATATAAGTGTGGACACAGATAATTGTGATTTTGTTAAATGACTTGTCTGGAAACAACAAGAACATTTTTCTCAGCATTCTCCAAAGGCACTAAAATGAAACAAGAAACATGAAAATATTAGTTATTTGGCACAAATAAATTAAGTTTCCATTTGTAAATATTTGACGCAAGATTATGTGGTTTCTCATTGCAATGCATGGGCATTCAACTAGTGTGAAAATAACACAAGTTATTATTTAAAACAGCTATCAGAATTACTTCATAAACATTATTTTATTTTACTTGCACTTCAAGCTCCTAAACATTTTTTTTAAAAAGAAAGTCTTCCACCCCAAGGCGCAGCCAGTCTAGATCCGGTTCACTATGAGTGGATAAGAGAGAGGTGGTGGTGTAGCGGGTGGCACACCACGATCACGAAGATGTTGTCGACCGCCAACGGGGTGAGGATGGGAGGTGAAGGGGTTAGACTTCTAAGGTTGTTATGGAGGCTTTTATCACCGATAGCTATAGAGGAGGTTTAGGGTGACAAACCGACAGTGGTGCCGTCGGAGCGACAGGCAAGAAGAAGGCATTGGGTGGCTAAGCTAGGCAGGGGGGTCACGTTCGATAGGTTAGCCACCTGCATCGTCCCCTGACATCTGTCCACCACCACTACCGGCTGTCAACGGCAGCAGCGCTAGGGACAATGTTGGGCACCATGTGTGGGTGGCGTCATATGTTGGGGCAGGAGCAACAGCTAGAGCAACTCGAGGTGGTGGAAGGATGTGAGGAGGGGGGGGCAACAATGCCAGTTGTGCGCTCAACTTGTAGCAAGATGCCCTAAAAGAAAATAGGCTTGGGTTTTATACATTTGTTCCATCATTTGAGATTTTAGCTGATATCAAGGCCATTCATGCTGCCTAGCCATTGAAGATCTGTACCTACATGCCCAATTTGAACATAAATGTGCATCTTCTAATATTCATTTTTTTAGATGTAAATCTCAATCTTCCATCCGGGCCCATGCTTGCATTTCTATCTGCCAGATCGACAAATTTCATTATGTCTGAGTTCTGTTATAATTATCACTAGTGGAAGCTAGAAGACTGACACTACTACATTGAAGCGGACGGATGATACTACATATAATGAGATTGAGGACCTTTTTCCTCAAGTTGGCTACCTTCTCTTAGAGGTTTCTTGCGTGGTTGAACATATCTAGGAAACAAAATATTAAGAGTGCATTGAAAAAAAGAACAAATGTTATTATTAACTTAGATACAATGAAAGCCGGGACCAGTTCTTCATAATTTTTTGCGCCGCGTCGCTCGGAAATCGCGCGCCGTCCGATCGACCGATGAACAGCTCACTGTCACTGATTTGATAGGTGAACAGTTGCACGTGTCAATAGGTGTACGAAAGCATCGCTTGCTGCCGCTGCCTACTGGGACCCATAGCGCATTTATTCAGATTAGTGGGTCCCGCCAATTTGCGCGAAAGAAACAGATGCTTTTCTAGCGGTATGAACACCTTTATTATCCATTTAACCATGAACTAAACATCTATTTAAAACTGTATTCCCCACTAGTATACAACAAAATACCCACTACTTAACCTCTTTAGAAGCATCATCATCATCTTTCTCGAGAAATCTTATAAACTTCCCCATGCCAGCGGATATGAAACTGCAGACATAGTAGCCACATAGCACGTTTCTGAGAACAAAATAAATTGTTACGTTAACATGTGCATACACATAAATACACTGATATAAATTGTTATGTTGTAGCATCAGATAATGTATTTTTAAAACCATTTACCCTTCAGTTCCTTAATATAATACCAATATGTGATGATGCAGTAACAAATAAATGACATAGTGTCAACGTCAGAATTTGACAGAACCCATCAGCAGAGATTTTCTAAGGGGCACTGGACTGTATGATGTGATGCGATGCTGGGACCTAGGGAAAGTTGAGGTGCCCTCAAAGATAAATTATAGAAAATAATTTGGCTAGGAAGTTTGAAGAGTTTGTTAAGTAATAATGAATTGTAATTTAAGTAGGTTCAGATCTTGTAAATCGATCAGATCAGGATGTTTGTGTCTCAAGATGATACAAACCCTCAATATCGGGGGTATAAATAGTTAGCTAGAGGTTATTGTAAAAAATAATTCAACCAATACAATTTCGATGAATCACCAAACCCGGTTTAGCGCTCCCAAGCCTTTTTCGGTTATTATGTTCTCTCTTTAGTGCGCCTCTCGGCTAAGTATAATCTAATATTGTTTGAGTGTAATTGCAAGCACTACAAGTGAATTGGCTTGTAGAGACACATTTGTAATATAGTAGAGGCATTATAATATTGTCTCTAAACAATTGTAAAGTCATTTTCTAAAATGCGTCATAAATGTCTTGCTATGCAATGACTCTAAAAATATAGCGACACTTTGTGAATCGTTTCTACCAAGTTAGAGATAATTTTCTAGAAGCACTTTGGAATGTCTTGACTACCACATGGAAGTATTCTTATATTGTTAAATAAATTATGAAAAATACAAAAGTTCTAGAGTATTAAACTCAAGACTTCTTTCACTACTAACAACTTGTCTAACCAATTTACCCACACAACACTATGTGTTTATGTTTCAAGTATTATTCTTTTGAGTAGTTTATTTTGCATCTTAAATTAACAAAATAGTGTCTCTAGTGAACCAAAAAATATCTCTAGAAATGTCACTACAAGATAAAGACATTTTCAAAATGTCACAAAAATGTCTCTACATTATAACTCTTTACAAGATGCCTTAAAATGCATCTACAGTCCTTGTGATACTTTATTTTTAAGACATGTTTCAAAGTGTCGCAAAAATATGACTATAGCTTATATAGGGTCAAATTAAGAAAATGCCTATAGCAAAGTGTCTCTATAAGATGTTTTTGTTGTAGTGAAGTTATCTAACATGTCTAGGTTTATTTGTGGATAGTTTATTGATTCTAGTTGCATGCTGCTCTTGGTTAGGTATGATCTATGTAATCAGAATTTATGATGTAAATTTTGTTGAAACCTACATGTTTGAATCACCTTGGGCATGTTTCATTGGATAGATTTACTAGTATTTGATCAATCGTCCATCTCAAGAGTTGTGTCAGTTAAGTCTGATTCTCTGAGACCTTCAGGGCTGTCATCGGTTAAGTTCAATCTCCTATTAGATTGGTCTACGTATAAATGATTTGGTTGGCTAGAAAGTCACTGTAAGGCTAGAAAAGTCGATTGAATCTATCGATCTTTGTTGTTCGTTTTGCCAAGGCTGCCACTGGTTAAGTCCGACCTCTTGGTGAGAAATTAGCTAAGAGAGTAGAATTGGTCGATAAAGGTAGCTGAACAATCTTGTCGCACTCTATAGCTAACAGATTCTCACACTCAGTTCAAGATTATGCATGGTTTATTACATTTTAGTTAGAATTGCCCTTGTTTATTAGTTTTATTACTTCTTTTCATGTTTAGCTGATAGCCCATTGCTTTGGACGCTGACTTTCTAATGTAGAGTGATATTTCATCGGTGTCAAAGGATGAAATTGTTCACAACTTCTCCCAGTCTTGATCTCCTCATCCTCAAATGTATAATATCAGTCACTATTGAGGTATTGGTCGTCTATGACCCTAACTACTTGCACCTTGGTGTTGAGGATAGGATACGATACGTACCTAGGTACATAATTGAAATGACTTGGTAGGCCTATAAAGGGGTCGGTATAGGCCCATATTATAACAAGATGATGACAGAATAACTCTTAGAGATAGAGTCCTACTTGGATAAAATCAAATCTTATAATTAGAAAAGACTATAGATAGAGTCATACTAGAACTACAATTGTAACCGACTCAAAAATTTTCCTTATAACCCCTACCCCTCTGAAAGGTCTGAACCTATCTAAAAATCATTGCATCTGTTGTATTATCATATCACCACTATACTAATTGATTGTCATAAACCATGACACTTGGCACACTCTAACGGAATGGGTGTAGTGTAAAATGTACCACCAACCATCGCAATGTCTTCGATAACCTTAATGGCCCTCCTTTTCCATTCTATAGGTTCATACAACAAGCAAGGTGTATCCTCAGTGATACTATCCACTGGGTACTTATAGCTATTGGATGGCACAGAGCCAGCGCTGATCGAAGCTACGAGTTGAGTACTCATCTATTGCACGCTATTGACTCTAAGACGGATTTCTGGGACAGTGAAAGGTTGGGCAAACTGTGAATTCTCTTTGATGAACTAGAATGAGTTTTGTTTCTACTTCTCATATTCTTCATTCTTGCTGGGTTGATCATGCTTGTAGGTACTCTCATCCTTCGGGAGCCCTTCTTTCGATGTTGCCATCGAAGAGAGTGCTTGAGTGCTATCTCGATGTTCCTCATTCCCAAGAACAACAAACCCTTCTTTCGACGATGCCATCGAAGAGAGCTCAAGTGCTACCTCAATGTTCCTCATTCCTTATGCTGCTTTAGCTTGAACTTTCCTTCCTTCTCCATAACATTTACATCCTTCACTCCTGCAGCACTTCACTAACCTCGAAGTCTTTTGGAATCAACTGTCCATCATCAATTAATTTAGTCCATCCCAAGACCCACTTTCGTGTGCATTCACTACAACCTTCTAGTACTTCTGGTCTATTAGCTTCTCTGTCTTGTTGTTCCTTTAATCTCCACTCTTTGATTTTAGCCTTATAGCTACACATTGGCTTCGGTCTTGGGCTCAAATGGAACGCATGACAAAGATAAGAAGATGCTCAGAGTGGCATGTTAAAAGATGGAGACAATTGACATAGAGATTTTCGACGATCATGGGTGGAGATTTAGCAATAAGATTTGTGGCTAATATCTTGTAATTATCCAAACTGTTGGTCTGCTTTACATTTTCTTAAAGTTTTATTGTAATAACCAAGCAATAGTTTATTGAAGCGAAAGGTGGAACTTCTATCCATTATCTAAAAAAAAAGCCACTCATTCCCAAATTAGGATGTCACATCCTCTTATTGCTTAGAGTTTGGAAGTTGGAAGTTCTGACTGACCTCTTAAGTCCTCGAAAGTCCTTTGCTTGATGAAAGTATTCCAATGGTCGGGCCTTATAGATCCAAAGTCAATGGTGTTAGCCCCTTTTTGGTGTAATCCTTATTTAGATTACCCCTGAATATCCCAAGGAACATTTCCATGATGTACATTCCCATGATGTACAGAGTAGCCTTTTTGCTCGTGTCTAGCAAATAAGTATTGAAACTCCACAAAACTGAGAAATAACCTTAAAAAATACTTAATAAAATTCACAGATTCAAAAGGCTGCCTGAAAATATCTAATCTCCTGTGCAAACAGCCAATCAGAAGAAGATTACTCAGTGGCCAGTGCCGACAGATCACTGAAAGAGCTCTGTGAAGGACGTGACTGAAGCACCAAACATTTAATCCATGGAAACATTAGTTACTGGACATACTACAGACACAGCAAATTGTGCAAAGTACATGCCGCTGAGCTAATCTGCATAAACTCTAGACCACACAACTAATGCAAAATACGTAACATTGAGTACCTGGTAGGTTCCTACCTACGTTAGCCACTGTACGTAGAAGCAGAAACCTGCACTGAACTACGCTACGATATGATGCTAGCAGAGATGCAGACACCTGGACCTTTGGCAGCAGGAAGGTACCCTAAATTGTTTCACAAGAGATTAGCTCCAGGGAGCGGCAATCTCGTTGGCAACAACTTAACGGCTCACAGTTCATCCTGAATCGAGATGTCAGTCAGGGTGAGAGTTTGCCAGATGGCAGCTCAGGAGCTGCTCCTACTTGTTGCATTGTGACCACCATGCCACCTACTAGGCAAGGAACCATCGCCTGCTATCATCTCTCCCTGAATAGAAACTATCAATGCACCATCACGCTTCATCTCCTGAATCAGTTGCTCGACCCTCGGAGTTTGTCTGGCGACAAAAGTAACCACCTTGCCTGGCTCTGTTCCCATGCTCGAGTCAATCCGGCTGTGATTAGCTTCAGTGGGTTTGGCAACAGTGTTAGTAGCAATCGTGGGAATGCTGGTGGTGGCATCAGTAGCAGCAGCTGCTGCTTCAGCAGTATTGTCCTTATGCCACAATTCATCTAGATGCTTCCCTTTAACTACCCTGGGCCTGAATACAGCCCATAGTAATGTTTTGATTGGAATGCTGCAAAAGGACATTGTGAGTGAGCTAAACCACGAATAAAGCAATATAAATGGAAAGCAACAACTTGTTATAATAATTTCTGATGGGTTATGGTATGTATCATATGATACTATAAAGAAATTTATCTTCATAACCCAACAGAAACAATACTAACCAATCTAATGCATTATTTCTTATTTCTTAAAAGAAAAAGAAGATACAATTCATACTCTGATATTGTACAGGCAGTAAACTAGAAGAAAGTATCAGCATTTCAGCTTCATCAATAACTGCCCGTAGAGCTAAATCATTATCAATGACTTCCATAAGTAGTTGATCGAGGTGGTTGTCGGGCCTAGGGATAAAAGGAATAAAATAGAAATTTATTTCACATGAAAATTGAGGTACGAATGATTTAAATGCAAGAAACACACCTCATTTTGTAAGGGAAGAAGTACAAGCCAATGTTGTCACTGATTGGGCTTGATGTCTCCGATCTCTTAGGGCAAATCTCTGACCGGCTCACTTTAGTCACTTCAACCACTCTCCGTAACGACTTAGACAAATTCCATACTTTCTTGCAAGATTAAGTTGACAAATGTCCACTTAATGTTACATGCTTTTCGCTGCCTACTTTAAAGAATCCACTGTTAACATAACAAAACAAAAGTATTAGTAATATAGTCAAGATTGTTTTGGTACTTTATAATGTAAAACAAAAACATGTATGCACCTCCAACTAGATTCGTCGATAGGCTTGGACAAACAATCATGTTGTTGTGCAACATATTTGGAAACAGACGACGGAGAGGCATTGGCATGATGAGAAGGTAATCTAGTATAATCATCCTCGTTGCTCTGATGACCAATATCATCATCATCATCATTTGTTTCAATATATTTCCTCCTTTTCTTAGGCATATTAAGATCAATGCCATCGGGTGTCTCAGGCTCTGGCAATAGTCCACACCTCAGGTTTCTATCATTAGTTCCACCAATGCATCCAACTAGCCCACTATCACTATGCAGACATTGAGTAGAATCACCGTCATTCCTCTGAAGACTGCAGTCACCGGTATCATTTGCATCAACATTTCTTCCTTTCCTCCTTTTCTTAGGCACGCTCAGACTAGTGTCATCAGGTATTTCAAGCTTTGGCAATGATTCACACCTCAAGTTTTGATCACTGGTTCCACCAATGCATCCATTTAGCCC
>VSTD030004005.1:0-10547 GCA_008808055.3 Sporobolus alterniflorus
CGGATTTGGTAGGCTAGCCGGAAGTGAAGCAGAGGAAAAACTGTTGTAAATGAAAATTGACAGTAGATGTAGAGAATTAATTGAATGTCTTTATTGATCATTTGCTCTTCTATTTATACATGTGCATGCAACCATTCGGAGGGGTGCTTCGCTGAAGTGCTCAGATCATTTGGAGGAGGCCATTCGGAGTGAACGTTTTGCTGAAACGTTCATACCACTTAGAACTGATCATTCCAGTGTATTTGTGTAACTAGCCAATTGTAAAATAATTCTGTAATTATTTACTTTGTAACACTCCCCATGGACAGTTAACACATGGCCATCATGTATAATCATTCAAAAACCTTGTGAAAAAAATGAAGGTAATTAATCATGTATGCTGAGAAAAGCTCCTATAACCCTATGAGACAAATTAGAAGAAACACTATCAGCATAATGTATGTCTTTATTATCTCTCTTATAAAAACCCTTATAGAACAAATTAAGAGATAGACATAATTTTGTGTGCATATTGCCTCGTTAAAAACTTTTTCATGACAAACCACATGAAAACTCATAAAGGGAAGGGAGTACAATGTAATGCCTAACAACATTACCTTGTTCAGAGAATTTCTCCCCCTCAACCTTACAAATCTTTAAGTCTACACGTAACAATGTCTTTTAATACATTGGTCAAATGTGGCTAGAGTTAGAGACTTTGTAAATAAATCAACGTACTTATCGCATGATTTAGTTTCTAAGGTACTAATCTCTCCACTCTCTTGTAATTGATGTGGATAAAACAATTTTAGAGAAATATGTTTTGTGTAATCAGTCTTGATATATCCCATTTGAATTTGAGCTACACATGCAGCATTATCCTTATAGACGATAATTGTAAGTGATCCAATTGCACCTATACCTCATGAAATATGTATGTGGCCAATCATTCTGTGTAACCAAGCACATTCTCGTGATGCCTTATATAACACAATTATTTTTGAATGATTGGTGGATGTTGCTACTAAAGTCTATTTCGATAACTTTCAAGATATAGTAGTCCCTCTGTGTAGAAATATGTATTCTATTTGTGATCTGGCATTTTAGGAATTAGATAAATAGTCAGCATCTGTATATCCGATTAGATTATGATCTTGATTCTTTCTAAAGAATAAGCCAAAGTCTGTCGTGACATGTAAATATCTCAAGATATTCTTAATATCATTCCAATGACGCATAGTAGGAGTCGCGCTATATCTTATAAGACAATTCACTTCAAATGCAATATTGTGTCTAGTATTCTTTGCAAGATACATCAATGCACCAATGACACTTAGGTATGGGCATTCAAGTCCCAACACATCTTCTCCTTCTTGCTTCGACTTGAATTGATCAACTCCCTTTTCTAAGGCATGAACAATCATAGGAGTTCTATCCACATAGGCCTTGTCCATATTAAACTTTTCCAATACCTTCTTGACATAAGCAGATTGGTGTACAAGAATACCTGTGTCATACCCGATTTTAAGGCCAAACCAAATACTCATACTATGTGTGCCCAAGAATCAAATGTTCACACATAGATTAACTAATGTCACAATATATAATATTTATTACACGAATAATGTATTACAAAAGACTAAGACGAATGCTCTCAAAACACAGCAGCAGAAAGACACCATAACTCAACAGGCAATTGACCGGGGTAATCGCTTGCCTAAAACTCCTCATCAAAGAACGCCAAATCTTTTTCAACTTATGAGCAACAGTTTAGCAAGATTGAGTACACTTATGGTTGGTACTCAACAAGTGCAGGAAATAATGATATGCATGATATAATAACAAACGTAAAACTATAATAAGGCTGTAAGCAGAAATGCACCTATACTTGACTCTTAAATTATTAGCACTTACTAAGTTAAAGTTCCATGTTAAGACTACCCAAAATTAAGTTGTATTAAAGTATACCATAAAGTATGATCCACAAAGGGGGAACAAAGGATCACACAGCTCCAAAAAGACTACACCACAAACCTTACCCTATCCAAAACCATCTAATCTAGAGAGGATCCCAGACCACTTGTAATCGCAAGTTCGGCTATCATGATAAATGTACACTCTGCAGAGGTTAGTACTCTGTACCAACGAGTAGTGATTTCTTCATCTTTTGGTGACTAGAGAACCTCCATGATGCCATGCCGGCCAAGCACAATCACACTTTCTTTGATGTGAGGCCAAAATATCACTACATGTTTTTACAAAGGTTAACCCTAGATTGTATGTCTTGTTTTGCCATAGGTTGTCCCCAGTTTGGGTACAACAGAATACCCTCATGCCCCTTTCACAATTGCTAAGGTTTCTCCATATTGGTTACAATAGAATACCCTCATGTCCCTCTTGCACATTGCGATCTCATAGGTATAGCAATACTAGTCCCACACCTTCAATAAGATAACTCACTAGAGCCTTCCTAATTAGTCAGCAAGCCGGTCCATACCAGACATGTGGTGGCACATGTTGTCCTGGGGTGTCTACTCCTAAGATTTAGTCATTAGTAGATTTGAGCAACCATATCAGTTGACGTCTTAACCATCTCCACCATTCCAATCCTTGGTCAATCCACAATATCGAATCTCACCATGATTACCTCATATCATGACAGATGGAAGACCAAACTCTCAACTCTAAACCACAAGCAATAAATCTACATCATAAGAGATGGAAGACTTGTACGATAACTAATGACTTTAGGGCTAAACAATTGTACAAACCATAAACCCAATCCTATAGGTATATAAGATATACGTAATCAAATTAATGCATGCAAATGTATAACTAGAGGGAGAAAGTATAAAGGATGAATATGGTTAAGGAACACTTGCCTCACTCTCTCGCTTAATGCTGCTCAAAGTCTTGCTCATCAAGATCACGAAGGTTACTGAAGTTCACAGCATCTAAATAATAATGACCAAAAACAAGCAATACAAATAATAAATAAAATAGTATACCAAATAGTACCTAAATATTAAACAAATAGTAGCAAAAGATTCTACTCGTCGCTACGAACGCTTGAGCGCAAGAATCACTTGAATCGGATGTACAATTAAAAAGTTATGAGGGTTTAAAGTTAATGAATCCAAAAGGTAATTAAGAATAATCAATATTAATTACGGCACAGTCCTAATCATAATTTAAAAAGTTAATTAGGGACCTGAATTTAAAAATACAGGGACTAAAATATAATTTTAGAAAAATTTGGGATGTTTTTTGTAAAAATACAGGGGCTCCGTGGATTTTCTGATTTAAACGAATTATTTTCCTATAGGAAAATGCGTGGAATAGGTCCACAGTCCATAGACCGGGTCCACGGCGACTGGTTTACAGGGTCTATACGACTCATTAAATGCGGGCCATTGATCGATGGTTGGACATATGTGATTTAATTAGATCGAAGGGTTATGCATAAACTAATCCCGGCCACCCGTTAACGGATCTATGGTGGAGATTTAATTCTGACTGAATCATTACGCCGGCTTCAAAACAGAGCAGCTAATTCCGACTGAATCATTACGCCGGCTTCAAAACAGAGCAGCGGCAGCGCGTTCTTCCGCTCACGGCAGTATTCGGGCCTGCTCACCGGTGAGAGCGGCACGGTGGCTCTGATGAAGGGATCTCGATGAGGTTCGGCTTAAAACGGAGTGGTGGCGTTGGGGATCCTTACCGGGGCTTCTCGGTGTTGGGGAGGGGGTGTGGAGGGCTGGCAGCCTCCTCCTCCTCCTACACTCGATGGTGGCCGGTGGTGGGGCTCCTTGGTGTTTCTCCGGCTGAAGTGAGGGGCAAAACAGCGTCGTGGCGGCCCGGCGATGCTCCTCGTCTAGTCGGCTGAGCTTAGAAGGCCGTCAATCGGTGAGGTGACAGTGACCAACGGAATTCGAAGGCAGCAGCTCGGTTTGATGGCAAAAGGGCATGCGGAGGAGTCCTTATATAGGTAAAAGGAGTTCATGGCATAAGCGGCAAGGATTCAAGGCCTCTCTATCTCCAATTTTGAGTTTTATCTTGAGTTTGGATGCGTTTTGGTGAAGATCCCGTGTTGAACTCGAGTTGGGGAGAAATTCTGCTGCCATCGGCAATGGAGGAAGGCAAGGGTGAGCTGGGCCATTGCGAGCTGCGAGCTGAAAATCGAGATGGGCCAAGCAGGCTGCGGCGATGAGATTATGGGAAAGAAAATAGAGGAAATGAAGTGGGCCGGTGGGCTGCTGTTGGGCTGCACGATAGGAAAATAGGGTTGGGAGGCCGGCTGGGCTGTCTATGGCTGGCTGGGCCTGGCACTAGGCTTTGCGTGGAAAAAGGGAGATGGGCTGGCAGGTCTGTGCGGGGGAAGAAAATAGAGAAGAAAAGGAAAAAGGGCTGGGCCGGCGGGAGGATTTGGCCCATGGCCGATATATAGAATAGGAAATCCTTTAAATTTTTGAAACCTTTTCCCAAAATGTAACCAAATTTGAATTCCGCACAGCTTCTAATCGCAAAAATAAATCCAAAGGCACACATCAATTCAAAAGAAAGTTATGTAACGACATGAAATACAGTAAACAATTATATAAAGTCTAAATTAATTTAATAATTTAGAAAATATTCTTTTACCTAATAAATTTGAATTCACTTCTAAAATCTAAAAGCAAATTTTATTCTATTAAGAAAAAGTTTTAAAATTTAGAGAATTTTAGTCATATTCGAAAATTTGAAATTTTGGGGGTGTGATAACCTGTTTGAAGGTGCTCTAGTTGCAATCCTAGCCAAAATTTAGTCGTACCCAAATCCTTCATCACGAACTTCATCTTTAAATGATTGCAGACTTCATGAATATCCTTTGTATGACCAATAATATTCAAGTCATCTACATACACTGAGATTATGCAAAATCTAGTAGAGGATCATGGGCAATCATAGCTATTATAGTATCCTTTGTTTAGGAGAAACTATTTCAATCGGTTGTACCACATTCATCCCGATTCCTTCAAGTCGTACAAAGACTTGGCAAGCTTTACACAATACATGTTATGCTTTGCGTTCACATTCAGAACAGAAATTCGAGCGACTCATACAAATATGTGGTCACAACATCCATCAGCAACTCATACAAATATGCGGTCACGACATCCATCAGCTACAAAGATAGATGATTTTGTATCAAAAAGTTATTCCATTTATCACTGGAGAGTATGTCTCATTAAAATCAATTCCAGGTCTCTACATAAAACTTTGTGCAACCAATCTCGCTTTATATCTTACCAGCTCATTGTTTTCATTCTTCTTTTGAATGAATGCCCATTTGAATTCAATAGGAAAGATTTTGGGAGGTGTAGGTATCACATCGGTAAACACGTTTCTTTTCTTAAGCAAACTTAGCTCAGCCTCAATTGCTTCCTTCCATTTATTCCAGTTTGAGCATTTCTTACACTCTGTCATGATCTTAGAATTTGGATCGATAAGGGTCTTTTCAGTAATGAACTTTGACAAGCTTTAGTTGACAATTGTATCACTACGATCATACACTTCTCTAGAACTAGTATAGTTGATAAAAATATCTTCTATCCCATTTGTTGCCTCATGATTTCCCAATACGAGTGTTAGGGTTCTAGCAGTCTCATTTATATATCATGCTTGAGTGCTAGATTGTGGCCTATTAATATCCATAATGTGTCTATGAACCACAGGTTGACTCGCATTCACTATCTTTTGAAGAGGTCTCGTCTTCTCTTTTCTTGGATGCTTATTAGAAGCATTATCCTTCTTGGTTGTAGCAACCCTCCCCCTCTTCATTACAGAAGGGGCTTGAATGATTTTCCTTGGTATCTCCATTCTTTCAGATGCATTTAGCACATGATTTCAGGACATATTGACATCTTTATAATCATTGAATGCGTCTATCAAATTATTTGCAACATTTTGCAAATTGATTATTTTCTGAACTTAAAGTTCAGTCTCTTTATATGTGGATCTAAGAATATGATGGACTTGTCATCCCAATTTATTTCCTGGCATTCTGAATGGTACTTGTATTCTCCCCCTAATGTTAGGAAATGGTTCTCATTGAATATACATTCAACGTATCAAAATGTAAATAATGGCTTTAGATACTTAATAATCGACGGGGAATGACATCCCACATAGATCCCTAATTTTTATGGGGATCCATCGAGGTACGCTTTGGTGGTGAAATTGGGGCATACACGACGCACCCGAATTTCCGCATATGGGAAATGCTTGGAGTATTACCAAGTATAAGATATAACGGGGAGATGCTATGATATGCAGTTGGTCACAATTGAATTAGATTAGCATCGTGTAAGACTGCACAACCCCAACAAAAATAGGCAATTTGCAATTATGCAGTAATGGTCTTGCATTTAATTTATTTTTCTTTATAAGAGAATCAACCAAACCATTGTGGGTATGCACATATTGCACTGAATGTTGCACTTGATTTCCTTGAGTCATACAATAATTATTGAATGCTCATGACGAGAATTTTGCAACATTATCTAATCGAACAGATTGTATTTGATGTTCAGAAAAATTTGCTTTCAATCTTATGACTTACGTCATAAATATAGAAAAGGCTTGCGTGACACCCCTGGTGTCACTATACAAGCTATAGTGCAAACCCTATTGCCAATTTCAATTCCAAATTCCTTAATATCTCAATTTAAGCTCATTTGCCACTTGTAAAGGATCTTCAATTTTTTTAATACAAGTGATGTCATATAAATTTATATTATTGAAGATCATGCCAAGGGATAATTTTGGTGAATTATTGGGATTTTTTGCAAAAGGTTTGCTGCCCTTGAAAATTCAAACCAAATTCAAATCTGGTTTGCTTCTTGAATTTGTAATTCAAAATCCATTTGTAATTTGAATTTGTGCTGAAACAAAAAGTTGTTCCTCTTTATTTTTTCTACTAACCAAGAAATTTTATTATTTTGGGAGTTTGGGAAGGGTAGTTTTTGCATGTTACAAGCTGAACCTGAGAGAGAAATTATTTGAACTTAAAATGGATTTAGGCCGGGCCCAGTCACCAGCATGTCGCACGCTCTCACTACTCATCATTCGGGCCCGCTTGTCAGCCACCCCAATGCCCACTTGCACTGCCGCCCGAACGTGCACCTCGTCGCCGGTCACCTCATCAGTAGAGCGCCACAGAGACGGGCGTCGACCGCACGTGACCCTCTCCCTCTCTCCTCTCCGGCTATAAAACGTAAGCTTCCCCGACTATAAAAGGGAAGCTTCCCCATCGCTTTCCCCTCCCCCCTCTCCTTTCTCAATCAGAAATCACTAGAGTAGAGATCGCCACTACTCGCCGGTGAGAGCCCTCCCCTCCCGCCCATTCCCTTCAATCGATGCGTCGGCTGCACCCTGACCCTCGCGTTGTCCTTTTTTCATAGGAGGAGAAGCATGGGAGCCACTGTTGCGCCGAAGCTCAGAGTCACCCACCTCACCGGTGCGATCCCCCTTCCGCCTCCCGATCTGGCTCTGTATTTCATCAAAAAGTTGCGCCTTGGTTCCCTCCTTCGGGTGGAGTGACCGGCCGGTCAAGTCACCAATGTCGCGAGTCATAGCACCGCTTCACCGTTGTGCCGCCCGCCTCACCGTCGTTGTGCCTCTGTGAAGAGGTTCCGGCCGTGCGGTGTAGGTTGGCGGATGCACCGTCCGTCGCTGATGCTTTTGCACCCGCTCCTACGCCACCTCATCTGTCGGTGAGCTGACGGCGAGCACACCGCCACGCGTGCCAGGCATGCACCATAGCACGACATGGACCGATGTTGGGTCGTGCGGGGCTTGGTAGGCCGCCACATGGTCCAACCTAGTTGGGTTTGTTTCAGTTCCGGCCATGGGCCGGCCTAGCAGGCCACCACCGGGCCTCGGCCATTGCACAGTTCGGCCATGGGCCACTTGTGGCCCAAGGGTACATGTTTATCCTTTCTGCTTGGAAATAGTTTGAATTAATCAAATGATTATGAAATCTTCCAAAATTCATAGAAATTCAAATAAATTTAGAAAAAAATATGAAATAACTCTTGTTGGGTAAATTAAAATTATTTCTAGGGAATAAAAATATAAAATGCATTGATTTCATTTCTAATTTAATTAATTATTAGTTAAGTGTTGCTAATCAAGATTAATTCATAATTAATTATCTAGAAGTCAATAATTAATGATTTTTTGCCCAAAATTATATCTTTGCAGAACCATCTTGGAGAAAATTGCTTCATATCAGTTCATGAACATTTGCCATGCTATTTAGTTGTTCTTTCCCTTTTTGGATAATTTAGCTCTAGTAATTAATTTACTTAGAGTTAAATTGTCAAATCTTTCTAAGATGCATTGCTAATGACCCCAACCCTAAGTAAACCACTCAAGCTTTGTTCATTTTGGATCCTTGAGTCATTTGCTTCCCGACCCGCTCTCACCTGTTTAGATGCGTAACACCTAGTAGTTAATGAAGGAAATTCTTGAGACAAAAGTAATTAACCATTCTTTCACTCTTAAACCCGTAAGTCATGTTGGTTAACCACCTTGTCTCATCTTCATCGCATGTTCATTAACCCGATGCATTGCATTCTGTTTAGGATCTATCAATGAGTTTGAGTAGGAGGAGCTGAGCCAGGAGCACCTTGGAGGACAACCTTCGTGAAGCAGTGAGGAGCCTAACCCTCTTTCCCATCAAGGCAAGTACCGGTGCATACCACCCCATAATTAGGTTTTTCGCTTTACAACTATCTTTTGTGATTACTTGACTTGTGCATTTACGTGATAGGAGTTGGATGAAACCCTAGTTTGCATTACTACTCTTTCCATGTCACCCTTGTTCCCATTGTAGTATTGATCCATTAGAACTACTATGCTTAGTAAACAGGTTGACGGCAAAAGATGAGTGGTGTAGGTGGTAGCCCTTGCCTGTGTCGATTAAGGACTGCGTCGTTTGAGCCTTGATAAGCAAGCATTGATTGGTACTGATGCATACTGAATTTATGGTGTCTGGCAAACTTAGTAGCGCTGATGATCGCTGAGTCGAATGATACCACACCATTCCTATAGTGATGTATACTGGGATAGTGTACGGGCCACCCACGGATAGCCCAGAGAGGTATCGCGTGGAAAACATGCACTAGGGAGAGGTGAGACCTAGACCGACTCCTTGATTGTCATTGCAAACAGTGGCCGTATGTAGGGTCCTAGAGATCATGCGTAAGTCATGTTATCAGGTTTTTCCCCTGAAGGGTGTATATTGATTCAAGTCTCCACGCCACTCTCAGATATGAGTGATGACTTGTTCGCTGAGTCAACTCGTAGTAATACAACTTTCATAACCATTACACATGTTAATGAGGATGATGTTGACTACTTTGTATAGTCAATGAGTTTGCTTAATACAAATGTTGTTTGATCTCAACTGCATGCTTAGATCATGTTGCAAACCTAATTTGTTAATAACCTTAACATGGCTAAAACTTCATTAAGTAATTGGAGCTAGTCATTGTAGATGAGTGAGTCTAGTATCCCTTGTGGCCTTTGCATGTCTAGAAGTCGGCCACTTGGCCACCATGTTGGGTCAATCTTGCTGAGCGTAGTCACTTAGGCTTTGTCTTGTTATTTTTCCTGTTTGTAGGTGATCCCTCTCTCTCTCTCTCTTCTGACGATGCCGATGGTGGTTACTAGTGGGAGGTCCAGACTCCCGATGGCTGGACCCCATACTGAGATCCATCTTAGGCATAGGCCGCTGAGGAAGGACTTCACCTCTAGGGTGAAGTGTATGCCCTTGTAATCGTCAAGAAATGCTTCCACGCAAACTCTCTTTTTTAAATTGCTTCCGCAATACTCCATCTTTAAATTCAGAAACTAAGTTGTAATAACCATAACTATCACTTCCTGTTATCTATCTTAATGCTTGTTTGTGTGTATTTGTGCATTCTCGCTTCACCGAGAATTCCCTAGTAGATCTTGTGGAGACAAACCCCTCATTTCTGAGGTGGTTCTGACACAGCATGGTTCTGTGTTAGTAATAGACACACATCTGATGATCAAGTAGATGTGTCAATTAATAACATGAAATACATGAATGACCCACATAATAGTTGTATCGGACCACAAATGTCACCTTGTGTCCTTTCAAGGAATTTTAGTCATTTTGTATGTATCTTGAGAGTTGAAGGTCTCGAGTTCAATTTCCCAGTTGCACATGTCGTGCACATAAAATCTGTTTGTTTCAGAAAGCTGGCTTCTTTTACATTTTAAGCTATGCAATTCTCAATGATCTTACTCATCATCCCTATTTCAGGATGTCCTAGCCTATCAGGCCATGTTTGGAATGCATCAACATTCTATAAAATCACTTTATATGCAACACATGGAATGATTCTTATGTATGTGTAGTACAATCCAGATTGTAAGGAAAGTATTTGTTCAAGAATATCATGGCCATCTCTGTTAGATTTATTAATGAGGAGAAATTCCTCATTATTCTCCTCATGAGTTATGATATGTAACTCATTCTTACGGATATCTCTATC
>VSTD030004006.1:0-10546 GCA_008808055.3 Sporobolus alterniflorus
GGTGGGAATGGAACGCGAAGACGGCTTGTGGATGCTGGTTCTTGCCAGCATCTACAGAAACTGGCTGATGCCGAGGTATCTGGTGCAAAGAAAGCTTTGCAGAGGATATCTAGCAATCGACTCAAAAGCCTACTCTCCATAGGATGGCAAAACTAGTCCATCTGCTTCCCTAGGGTAAAGACCATCTTCGTATAATTCTCTCTTGTTTTATGATATATTTGTCCTATCTTCCAAATGAGAAATGCTAACGTTTCAACCAACTATGTTTGTTGCCCTTCAGTTAACTTTCAGTTCTTCGCACTTTGTAAATGTGAGTGATTGAAAGGGAGGGCTGTCCTATTACAGTTTTACGTGTTTTAAGAATAATCTATTGTATTCAGAGGTGGTTGTGGTGACAAATCATAGGATGATTGGGGCAATGCTCACAGTGCAATGGTTGGCTATTTTAACTGTATTTTCATATTTCCTTCCTGACTATTCACAAATTGCAATTATCCTTCTATTATGTGGTGCAAATGCATTGTGATTGTTTCAGCACTAGTTCTTGTTGTACAAGGCTATGCAGGCTTCTAACAAATAAATTGCATCATAGCTAAGATATTGGGAGTGAAAACGGACCAATATTCTTGTTTTGATAAAGGGCTGAATATTTTGTATGCCTTCAGGGATAATAGCAACATTGGGAATTTGAATATTGAAGTGTACAGATGAAAGGGAAATGGGAAATTAATTTGTTGTTTAAAGGAAGAGGGAAGCTAATAAAAAGGGTTAATAGGAATAGGTGTAGTCATATAGGGTAGAGATCATATTAGTGTGTTTCATTGTATTAAAACAAAATCTTTGCATTACTCATCATCAAAACAACTATGGCATCAAGTCTCTTATGCCTAAAAACACATGTATTATTATGATGTGATGTCGCCGGCATGGAGAGCGCAGAGGGGACAACAGCAAGGAAAATTTGCATTAGAGAATAACTCATTACATTAACTTTGTCACTTCAATTTGTGTTTCGCTTTTGGACCAACATTTAATAGTTTATATCTCAATATTCAACTAGAACGGTTAATGTAAATTTGCACTAACGAACATCAACAGCTATCTTAGTGTGTCGCATCTGAACTGTAGCTTCAAAATTTGTGTTGTTATTTACGAGAGACCCGTTCTTTGTCTGTTTTTTTTCTTTCTTCGTAATCCATTTGCACATACTAATTATCGTGACTAATATGTGTACTTCAATCTGCAGTTGAGGAGCATCCCACAATGTGTGGAGTAATTATGTAAGAACCTTGAGTATTTATTCATTTAGGCTATCTCCAACAGTGCAATATAAATATAAATTTGCACTTTGAATTTAAATGTAGCATAATGCAAATGTCCTTCAATAAAGTTACGTAAATACAAATGCATTTTGTATTTTAGGAGAGGATACATAAATATGCATATCTTCTCTTCTCACATGCATTCTCTAGGATCCATCTGTCATTGAAAAAAATGCATACTTCATTAGAGACACAAAATTTTATGACTTACGCATATACTATTTAATATGTATTCATCCTTTTGCCTCTCTAAAAATACATGGTTATATTGGAGATAGTCTTAGGAGTGATGATACAACGCTGAGCTAGGGAGCAAGGAATTCTCAGTTTCTCTGTGGCAACAAGCTGAACAGTAGATGGTATTTACTAGTATATGGAAGCATGGATGCGACATTTTAGGAAGTGTCCTAGGGCTTCTTTCTGTGTGTATGTGTTTTTTTTTGTAATTTTAGTTCTCCTTTTTCTTCCTGTGGCTCTTAGCCAGACTTTGAGTCAATGATTTGTTTGTGTTGATTTGGTATGCTTGATGTGGCAGCACAGGACAGGGCATATCCAGGGTTCACAAAATGCTGGTGGCTAGCCAGCCGGTTTGTGAGAACATCCGGTTTTGTCGTTGAAAACTAGCCAGTTTGAAATTTGGGAAAATTTGTAACAAAATATGTAAAAAAACTGCATCATTTATGATGGATTTTGTGAAAAAGTTTTGAAAAGAATCCTTTTTACCGATAAAAAAATCAAAGTTTCTTTGAGTATAACATTGTATTTTATGAGCGCAAATGATCACCCGTCTTAATTTTTACATATTCTATATTGCATAATTACAGTAGATGTTAGACAATTATATATTGATGTATATATATGTATTGAACAATGCATTTGTTGTTTATTAGATGTATCCTCTATAACTATACAGAGAAAATTCACTTATAATCCCTCTACCATTTGTTTAAGCATGCAACCTTTTTTTCTCATCCTCGATCATTTGATACATACTCAAACAGTCAATGTTTAAGTTCCTACCTCCTCGCGACGTTGAAGTGTGGAGCGCCCCCATTCGCCTCCGCCGCGGTCACCAAGCATCGTCGCCTCAATTTCTAGTAGTGAAGACACTGACGCCTCACCTGATGACCGTTTGCCCTCAGACAGAGCTGGGAACAGAAGAGATTGCAGGCTCATTGATGCAGAAGCGCGCACGAATGCCATCATCGATTCGACTCGCATTCTGCCCGCCGCGCACCAACACCAGCGTATGAAAGGACTTCGTAGCAGCGGGCAGTCCTCAACGCAACCGTTTTTTACACCGTCCGTCGTCGTCGAAGCTTGAGCTGAGGCCCCGCCGATCTTCTACCATCCGCCGCTCCATTCATCGCGGCACTGAGTAATGCAACCGATTCACCACCAAAATTCGCTTTTGTTTATCTTCCACAACAATTCCCCTCATTCCCCATGCCTTGGGCACGGCAATCCTTACCGGACATGGCTGCACGCTGAGATTTGTGAACCTGCGCCGCCGAAACCATTATCGGTCTACGGTCGAGTCCGTGAACTACGTCCAAGCGTAGATGAGCCGTGGTCTCGAGATGGATGGCTTTCACCATTTAGTGGGCCGCAATGACAGAAGTCCAGACGGCCTGCGAAGGCTAAGCGTATTGCATGTGCGCTGCTAAGGATTGGACCTGGAAAGGAATTTAGATTTTCAGACGTTGTCAAAATTTTCAGTTAAAATAATCCTTTGTACTACAATTATGTTATACTTATTATTTTTTGTGTACTAGCCCATTGTAGTCAAATTTTATCTAAATGTCTCATGGAGGAGGCCTTTTGAGTAAAATTTTAATTACTCATATTCAGGTTTTAATACTTCGTATTCAGACTTTGCATACTATTCTTTACGCATAATATCAATTTTTTTTTCATTTGTCTATCTTCAAATCTTTTGTAGGAATGGATTCTTTCTACAAATCATGTTCCGAAATGAACTTGATCATGCTACACTACATCACCTTCATCAAACCGTTTGTCATTTTACTAATAGATGCTCTGTCGTTCGACTCCGAACATTTCACGAGCAATTCCACCAACAAGGTCTTTAAATCGAAAAACAATGACCCTTTCTTTTGATTTGAAGAACATTTCTTCACCGCTGTTACATTGTATAAAAAAGAAGAAGTTAAATTCAATGAACTGCCACATGAAGTTTTAGAGTTTTTTTTCATAGATGTAAAATTAGTGGCAAAATATATTTCCATAATAAAGTTTACCACAACATGTTGCTCCTAATAATATTGATCCTTCAAATGTGTATAGTAAAATTTACATAAAATCAAAAATATTAATCCTGCAGCACAATTTACGACCTGAGATGTATATAGTAAAAGCTACCTGAAAATGGAAGCTACTAATCCCGCAGCAGGATGTGAAAATTGGTTACCATAACAAGTTTAGCATAAAATTTGCCTCTGTCGTCAATAGAAAAAATATAATCCCACATAAAAATATTACCTAAAATCTCACGGGATTAGCTTCCTACCAAAGATTTGTGGGATTAGTAGCATTCCTGGCAAAGATTTGCGGAATAAAATTTGCCTCTGTCATCGAGAGAAAGACCTAATCCCACTCAATAGATATCAAGAGAAAGATATAATGCCGCATAAGTTTACCATAAAATTTCCATTGTGCCCTGACTTTTACCATAACAAGTTTAGCAAAAAATTTGCCGCCACCCTGCCCTGCCTTCCAACACGCGTGTCCACATCCCGCTAAATCAATCAAATTTCCAGCGCCCCCCTGCTGATTTTTTTTTCTATTTTACCCTTTTTAAAATAATATTTGAGAAATGAACCCGATCAAAAGTTTTTTTTCAAATCTGATCGTTTTGAGTCGTGTCAGTCCGTCCGCCGTGACTTATGAAAGAGTTACGCCAGTGCACACGGCATGACTCACTTCCACATAGATATCGGCTGCCACGTCAATCCAATCGGTGTCACCACACCTTTCGATACCCAAAATGAATCACGCCATTTTGAATGATGTGACTCTAGTATGAGTAGCAGTACCCCTTTGCACGTGACTCATTTTGGATAAAATCAGTAAGTCTGTTTTCCTTATCATTTATTATTTTTCTATAACTAAAAATAAATAATTAACTTACTTTAAAAGTTATACCAATTTTTATAAATGTAGAATAGAACATGGAGAATAATTTTTGTTATTGACAAAAGTTTAGATTCTTCACCGTTTGAAAACTAAAATCCTGTAATTATAGTAATATGTTAAGCTTAAAACTTGTTTACCATGTCAATAAATATTTTTCTTTAAATAAATAAGAATCGTTAACATGCTCTAAAATTTATACCATTTTTTATCCGTTTGGAATAGAACATGGTGAACAATAGTTGTCATTGAGATATGTTCAAATTCTTCGTCGTTTGGAAACTAAAATTCCATTAATGTTGCAATATGTTAAACTAACAGTTGTGTTTAACTTGACAACAAACAATTTTCTTCAAATAAATAAACATATTTAAAGTGCTATAAAATTTATATTTATTTTTAGTCATATAGAATATAACATAGACAACAATGTTTGTTATTGAGTTAAATTTTAAATCTTCATCGTTTGGAAATTAAAATTTCATAATTATAACAATATGTGAAGCTTACAATGGTCCCAAAGTATGTATTGTAAGCTTAACATATTGCTTAAGTTATGGAATTATACTTTTCAAACAATGAAGATTTAAAACTTAACTCAATAACAAACATTGTTCTCCATGTTATATTCTACATGAATAAATATATATATAAATTTTAGATCATTTTAATGATGTTTATTTATTTAAAGAAAATCGTTTGTTGACAAAGTAAACACATAACTGTTTTAAGGTTAACATATTGTAATATTTATATAATTTTAGTTTCCAAACAATGAAGAATTTGAACTTATCTCAATAACAACTATTGTTCATGTTCTATTCCAAACTCATAAAAAATGGTATAAATTTTAGAACAAGTTAACATGCCAATGTATTTAAAGAAAAATGCTTATTAACAAGTTAAATAGGTTTTAAGCTCAACATATTACGGAATTTTAGTTTTCAAACGGTGAATAATCTGAACACGTGTCAATAACAAAAATTGTTCTCCATGTTCTATTCTATATAAAAATCGGTATAAATTTTGGAGTAAGTTAACTATTTATTTTTAGTTATGGAAAAACGGTAAAAGATAAGGAAAACATACTTCGCTGATTGTGACCTAAAATGTGTCACGCCCAAAGGGTGGCGCAACTCATACTGAGAGTCACGCTATTTTGGATACCGAAAGGTATGGTGGGACCGATCAAATTGACATGACAGCCGATATCCACATGGAAGTGAGTCCCGCCATATGCACTAGCGTGACTCCTTTATAAATCACGCCGGACGAAGTGGCGTGATTCAAAGGGGCCAGATTTGAAAAAAAACTTTTGACCGAATTCATTTCTTAAATATTATTTAAAAAAGGCTAAAATAGAAAAAAAATCTGGTCTGCTTCGCTGACTGCCCGTGAAAAGTTCTCAGGTTCACACGGGATTAAAAACTTGTTATATATTATTTCTCTGTACCTTATATTATTACAAATGTTTAGCAGATTTCATACCAAATTTTTAGACATTTTTTTTATATTTTTCATTTCCCCTACCTTTCCTTTGCTCCGGCTAAAACCAACGGAAGAACAGGTCAAAATGGTAGACTTGCCCAATTCGGTTCTATCAAATTTCAGATTTTTTTATCAAAACAACTGCCCGTCGAACCAAAAGACCAGCTGGCTAGCTGGTTTCGATATGCATAATTTCAAAAATTGAATTTTCAACCGGTCTTTGGTAAAAGCGGCAAAACCGGATATTGTCAACCATGGGCACATCTCACAGGCTGCTCTGTTTTTCAGGAGTTGGAGGCTCCACCGTCACGTGCTGTTGGGATGCCTGTTGGATCTGCAAATCTTGCCGTGGCGTCACTGTTGACTGTTGTATTTTGATTAGCTCATTCCTGTTGAGCACTCTTCCAGAATATCCGTTCGAATACAGATTAGATATAGGGAGAATACTGCCATTAGCAATCACAATGTTTTATCTGAGATCCGTCCACGAGTGATTTACAAGATGAATCTTCAGGAATAGCTTAGTGCTCTCTTTTTCAAACACATGTAGTGAAATCCCCCGGTTCGGATTCAACATGAGTTGAGCTTCTCCCAATGACAGCTCTAATGCACCTAAGCCCTGTTTGGATATAAAGTATTTTAAATTTTTTAGAGAATACCACAGTTTTATAGAAATACTTTAGTATTAAAAACTGCAGGGTGTTTGGGTGCCCAAATAACAGATTTTAAAAACCGAAGTATGACAAATACCATGGTATTTTTAGAGTTTCTAAAAATTCACTCCCTGACACTTTTTTTTCTAAAACTGAGAATTGATGGTGTCCATCTGACATTTGTTCCTATGCCTGCTCTGCTCTCCTAGTCATGCTATGCTGCAACTGATTTTTCTTCTTATTTTAGTTGTCATGCATAACTGAGATATTTCTCTCACAATCACATATGTCGATTGTGTAAGGTAGATCTTAACCCTGGACCGGTCAAACTGAGTACATGTCTCCCTCTCCCTCTAACTGAACGCCCTCATCAGAGGGTGTCCCACACGTCCGTGAGCAGTGAGCCCTCGTTGCTAACGCCTTTATAAAGGGGCACGTGAACCGAGGTTCATCGGTTGTTCCAAACCTTACACTTAGACCGGTACCGATCTCCAGAGGTGCTAGGCAGCGGTGGAAAGCCTCCACTGTAGTGCTTCACCGCCGTCGGTGGCCTCACCTCTTCTACAGAGAGGCCATGACGTCTACTTCATCGACTAAGTTCAACGATATGAGATCTAAGCCCTAATGTTGATTAGAACCCCATTAGGTTAGACACTAGCCGATCCCACAGTAATCCCTAAGCCTAACAATGGCATCAAGAGCCACCTAGGGTTTGCCTTTTTCAGGTTGTTGGCGCACGGGACCCTAGATCCAAATTCATTACCCGCAAGAGATTAGAAGGAGGGGATTCAGTTCTATTTTAGATCAGACGAACAATGGAAATGAATCAAAACCCTAACTCAAAGTTTCGGGCACAGGGTACCTACCATGGCTGCCATCACCAGATCCACTGTCGTCACCACTAGGGGATTCCCGGAAGGGGACACCACCGCAATCATCAGCGACCGGCCACCTCGGACCTGCCTAAGTACGCCGCTACAGCTGTGCTCGCATCGAAAGGTCACCGCCACACTAGCCATCACCGGATTCATCCGCTCGTCAGAGTTCAGGAAAGGAACCCCATAGCACCATCGCCCGCTGGCACGACTCAGGCTCCCAGCTTAGGCCGCCACCAAAGGATGACTCGACGTCGGCGAGCTCACCTTGGGTGAGCGTCGCTCGCCGACGAGCGGACCCATGAGGACACCATCGCCACTCCGGTTGGTCACCGCCAATCGTGTCACTCTTTTCTCTCTTATCTGACGCGGCGGGTTAAGGAGAAGTGTGGGCTAGGGTTGCGGGGAGGGCAAGCTCTGGTGCCGTTTTGTTTGTCCGAGGGTTGCACTCGTCCATCGAGAAATTAGACGACTGATGTGTTTTTGGGCTGGAAATGGCCTAGGTGGGTGCAGGCCTTCACCGTTTTGTTTTTCGTGTGGCAAGCCATGGGCTAGACTGCCTGCAGCTGCTAGGCCGGGCCATTTTGTAGTTAAGCTTCAGAATTATTTTCACTTTGGGACAGATTCGGTTTAAGAATTTTTCAGTTAAGTTTTCAGTTTTCCAATTTTTCTGGAAATTAGGCAATTGACCCCCAAAAAATTAACAATTAATTAAGTTTTTAGCTACGGGTAAATTTGGAATAAATAAGTTTAGAATTTGAGTGGCAAGTTTTCTACAAATTTGAGGATTTTTGTGTTGAATTTTTCAAATTAAATTTGATCCAATGATTGAATTTGATTGGAAATTTGATTACTAAGTTTGATTGGAAATTAAGTGAATTAAGAATTATGATTAAGTTTTAAGAGCAGTAATTTTTGTCACTGTTTCATTAAGTTTAGAAATTTAAGTTTTTGCTATGATCCAACATTATTTGTTCATCCGCATTTAAGTAAGCATTATTCATTCTTGCTAGTCAAATTGGACCCAACGGAAAATTTTGATTATGAGAGTGAATGATTTTAAGTTGATATAAGTTATCACGACTAAGTTTGAATTGGTTCTATCTCTACCTGTGGTAGTATAGAATTAATTATGCTTTAAGTATATTTACATGTACTTATTTGACTTATGATAAATTTGTGCATGTGAATACTAAGGTTCCTCCTCGAAGTTAGATGATAAGGCTCCTGAGAAGGGGCAAGTCCCTCAAGAAGTTTGTAAATTCTGCAAGCAAGCGGGGCACCGAATGAAGGACTGTGTGGAGCTCCTCAAGTGGTTGCACAAGAAGTGGATTCCATTCAGAGAAGGATGAATGGATTAGAGTTTGTAAACAGCATGAGTGCTAAGTTTTCAAGCCATTGAGAGACTCTTGTTATGTAATAAGTAATGACTTTTATGAATTAGTTTGATGTCATTATGTGCCTTCCTTGAGAAGGATTTCTTAGTTCAAGTACTCATGCTGTAATAATAATGAATTTGATCATCACATTGCGAATGACAATTGATATTTTGCTTAATTAACTTTCCATTGAGATTGTTGGTATTGTTTTCTGACATAATAAGTTCTATTTTGCTATCACTACGTGAGTATGTGAATATCATAAGAATAAAAA
Organism: Sporobolus alterniflorus; assembly: GCA_008808055.3. Classification (NCBI taxonomy): domain Eukaryota; kingdom Viridiplantae; phylum Streptophyta; class Magnoliopsida; order Poales; family Poaceae; genus Sporobolus; species Sporobolus alterniflorus. The sequence goes on from VSTD030004006.1 coordinate 9,145, forward strand.
TCATCATCATATTTTGTTATGATTGTTATTATATTTTGATGAGTATTATGCTCATCACAATCATGACCCTCTAAGAATTGTAATTCTCATTGCAATGATAATTTAAATTATAATTAAGTATTAAGATAAATGATTCATTAAGTTAATTTATGAGAGCTTCGATTTTATATCTACCCAACAGTGATGTGAAATTGAGGCTAATTTTAAAATATTTTATCTTAGTTTAATTTTTAAGCATGATAATTTATTAATTGACCAATATTAATGATAAATTTATCATGATTAAGTCACGTTCTTGAGTTTTCAATTCTATTCTCTACCGACGGGTAGTATAGAGTCAAAATTTAAAGTTAATCTAAGCATAATATTTTATCATAAAACAAAAGTCAATGATGAATTTATCATAATTGAGTCATCTGGAGCTTGGTTCTATGTTACTGGGACATAGAATTAAATCATACAGTTTAATTAAGTGTGATGAATTATATCTTTTGATTGACGTTAATGACAAATTCACCATGATCATTTTCCATGTTATTAAGTCCTTATGAGAAATCGGGAATTAATTCTATCTCTGCCCAATGGTGTTTTGGAATTATATTATCTCATTTTTAGTTTCTATTTAGACACTGTGATTTTATTATTTGACCAACATTGATGATATTTTCACTGTGATAAAGTATCATGATGGATAAGTAATTAATTGAAGTAATAATTTTACTTTTCCCAACAGTGATGTGGAATTAAAACTTCTCTTGTGATTTCAAGCATAACGGTTTTGTCGTCTGACCAACGTTGGCGATAAGGTTATTGTGAATGTGCTGCGCACAAGATAAATTGATGATGATGATTACTGTACTAAGTTATGTGCATAAGTAAATTTTGGCCAACGTTGAATTTTATTCATGCATATATATATACTTTTGATTATAATCTTGCTTTGCAAGAAAGGTTTAAAATGACCTCAATGCTATTATTCATTGATTTTACACTTGTGATAAGTGTCTTATCATTATTAAGCTGAAACCATAAGGAGGATTAATCCTAATATTACACCACAACTAAAAAATTTTTGGAGAGTCAATTTTGGTGGTGAATTATGAGAGCACATTTTGAAATGTGTTGCATAGTCACTAAGTTTCCTAAGAAAATGTTAAGGGCAACAGGAAGGCCTATAGGAATTGAAAGAATAATATAGGAATTTTCATATATAGAAAACCCTATAAAGAGGAGAAAGTACTCCATCAAAATTAGTGCCTACGCGATTTAATCATGTGAGCAATAGAAATAGTAAGAGTAAGAATATCTCTTCATTAATTAATCTTCAAAATTGTGGGACTATCGTTTGGACCACATTTCAATGGGGGATTATGAGATTAATTAAGAAGAAATATTCTCCCTA
>VSTD030004007.1:0-10545 GCA_008808055.3 Sporobolus alterniflorus
CAGAAGAATACGAACATGATTGTATCCAACTCTGAAGATGGAACTAGTGGGTATGATAATTTACCCTATGTTCTTTCAGTGTTTCAATCTACTACTTGGTGGCTTGATTCTGATGCAAATATTCATGTGTGTTTAGATGCCTCTTTATTTACTTCTTACCAGGTCACCCGGGATTCATCCGTGATGATGGGGAATGGGTCACATGCTTCTGTTCATGGTGTTGGCACGGTAGATCTAAAGTTAACTTCGGGAAAGATCGTGCAGCTGAAGAATATGTAGCATGTTCCTTCTATCAACAAGAATCTAGTTAGTGGCTCCCTTTTGTGTAGGGATGGTTTTAAGGTAGTACTTAAGTCAAATAAATTTGTCATGTCAAAGTGTGGATAATTTATTGGTAAAGGCTATGTGTGCGGAGACTTGTTCAGTTTTTTAGTTTCTGATTTCTGTAATAAGTCTGTGAACAATATTTGTGATGGTATTAATGAGAGTGATGCTAGCATTTGGCATTCACATTTATGTCATCTCAATTTTGGCTCTATGTCTTGACTATCTAGTTTGAATTTAATCCTGAATTTGTCCATTGTCAAAGGTTCTAAATGCCAAAGTTGTGTGCAATCCAAGCAACCTCGAAAGCCTCACAAGGCAGTTGAGAAGAGACACTTGACACCGCTAGAACTTATATATTCTAATATTTGTGAGATAAATGGTGTGTTGACAGAGAGGGTGAACAAAGATACTTTATGACCATGATTGATGATGCGTCTAGATATTGCTATGTTTACTTGTTGAAAACTAAGGAGGAGGCTCTGAATTGTTTTAAAACCTATAAGACTGAAGTTGAAAATCAACTAGAGAAAAAGATCAGACGTTTTAGGTCCGATCATGGTGGTGAATATTTCTCTAATGAGTTTGCCTTATTCTGTGTGGAACATGGTATTATACACGAGAGGACGTCGTACTATTTGCCCCAATCAAATGGGGTTGTCTAAGGCACATTGACTGACTTGGTTAATTCCACGTTAGACACTGCTAGATTATCTAAGGCACGGTGGGGGTGGCTTTATTGACTTCATGTCATGTCCTAAATAGAGTTCCCATGAAGAATAAGGAGAAGACTCCATACGAAGAATGGATTGGGAGAAAGCATTCACTATCTTACTTGCACACATGGGGTTGTTTGGACAAGGTTAATGTGCCAATAAACAAGAAGCATAAGTTGGGTCCTAAAACAGTACATTGTGTTTTTTGGGATATGTTCACCATAGCATTACCTATAGATTTTTAGTAATCGAATCAGATGTTCCTAATGTGCATGTTGATACATTTTTAGAGTCTCGTGATGTTACTTTCTTTGAGAATATTTTTCCTATGAAAAATTTGTATGGCATGTCTAGTTTACCTATAAATATGATAGCTGATACAACTCCAGAACCTTCTAAAAATTCTGACCATGCTGAACATACACCTGAACCAATCCATGAGGAGATTGATAGTGAAGCACCTAGGAGGAGCAAGAGACCAAGGACTGCAAAGTCTTTCGGTGATGATTTCATTGTTTATCTCATGGATGACATTCCTAAAATCATTGTCGAGGCATTTGCATCTCCTGATGCGGATGATTGGAAAGAAGTTGTCCATAGTGAGATGGACTCAATTCTCTCTAATGGCACTTGGAAGCTGGTTGATCGACCATATGGTTGTAAATTGGTAGGTTATAAGTGGGTGTTCAAAAAAAAGCTTAGGCCAGATGATACAATTGATAAGTATAAGGCAAGGCTTATGGCCAAGGGTTATACTTAAAAGGAAGGCAAATATTTCTTTGATACTTATTCACATGTTGCTAGATTGACTATAATTCGTGTTCTACTCTCATTGGCTGCCTCACATGGTCTGCTCATCCATCAGATGGACGTTAAGACAGCTTTTCTTAATGGAGAGTTGAAAGAGGAAATTTATATGACACAACCTGATGGGTTTGTAGTAAAAGGTCAAGAGGACAAGGTGTGTAAGTTGTTGAAGTCTTTGTATGGCCTGAAACAAGCACCTAAGTAGTGGCATGAGAAATTTGACATAACACTCATATCAGTAGGCTTCAGTGTCAATAAAACTGATCGACATGTGTACTATTGCCATGGTGGGGGTCAGGGAGTTATATTGTGCTTATATGGCGATGACATATTGATCTTTAGAACAAGTCTTGATGTGATAAATGAGGTTAAGACATTCTTATGCCAAAGTTTTGATATGAAAGATCTGGACGAGGCTAATGTTATTTTGAACATCAAGCTAATCAAAGGAGAGAATTGGATTACTCTGACGTAATCTCATTATGTGAAAAAGGTTTTGAGTCATTTCAGCTATAAGGAAAGCAAACCTTCTCCAACACCTGATAATCCCAGTCTTGTTCTTCAAAAGAACAAGAGAATTGGTAGAGACCAATTGAGATATTCTCAGATTATTGGATCACCGGTGTATCTGGTTAGTGTGACTAGGCCTGACATCTCATTTGCTGTGAACAAACTGAGTTGGTTTACATCTATTTTGGGAGATGATCATTGGCGTGCACTTGAGCGAGTTATGCACTACTTGGCTGGTACAATGGATTACAGAATTCATTATTCTGGGTATCCTGCAGTACTAGAAGGATATAGTGATGCAAATTGGATATCTGACATGGATGAGTTGTATGCTACGAGTGGATATGTTTTCACTCTTGGCGGTTCTGCTATTTCATTGAGGTCATACAAACAGACAGTCTTAATGAGGTCTACCATGGAGGCAGAACTCACAGCACTTGATGCAGCCACTCTGGAAGTTGACTGGCTTCATGAGCTCTTGATGGACTTGGCTATTGTCAAGAAACCTTTATCAACAATACTTATGAACTGTGATAATCAAATGGTGATAGTCAAAGTAGACAGTTCAAAGGACAATATGAAGTCATCAAGACACATCAAAAGATGGTTAAAGTATGTTAGAAAATGAGAAACTCTGGGATTATTACATTGGATTATATCCATACTGAGAAGAACCTAGCAGGTCCATTTACCAAGGGGCTACCACATAATGTGATAGATGATACATCTAAGCAGATAGGTTTGAGATCCACATAAGCTATTCCATAGTGATAACCCAACCTATGTGATCGGAGATCCCGTGAAGTAGGACTTGAGAAGAACAAGCTAGTGGGTAGTACGAGAAGATTCTTACTTAACCCACTCTAGAAAAGATGCAATACTCTCAATGATGCATGGCAGGTTGGCTAAATATCTTAATGTATTCTTTTGGCTTTAATTAGCAAAGATATTTTCCTGCAGAACAATCTTGAAAGAATACACCTATATGAACTTGATTGTTGGATGGTCACAGTCTGTGAGAACCAGGTGATCTCTATTAAGCTCATGAAGAGACTAGGGAGTATGACATATATACTCCACCTGTGAAGTAGTCTACTAGAAGTCTCGTATCAATAGGGGCTTTGAGTGAAACATGTTTGCACCAAACTTGCAATTTAAAGCATAGTCCATTGTCCAAGTTGTAAATGAGTGTAGCTTATTGCTCTAGATGGAAGTTCAACTTAACAATCTCCATTGAAACACTGGTATATAAAGCAGCAGTGGGTGCGGTAAAGTCCTAGATGGGACTTTGAGATTTGGTGAGGGATTGTTAGAATTATTGGGCCAAGACCATATAGAAATCCTAATAATTTCTAATAAATCTCAAAGGCTCATTAATGCATGGTGGATGGTAACTCTTTAGTCCCACATTACTAGTGAAGGTGGAGGGAAGCCTACTTATAAGGTGGGTTACTCTTTATGCACTTGCAAGAGTGTGGAGGAATGAAGAAATGGAGAAACACATGTGCGTGCTTGCTCACCTCGCCAGGCAGGGTGGGGCGTGGTGAGGTGAGGTGAGGCCTCCTTTTACCATTTATTTTTGCTATGGGTCCATGTCTAATAAGTTTTGATAGAGATAGACCTAGTCGGTTACAGGACGTTGTAACCCTATGTAGGTATTTCCTATAAATACGTGTGACCACTATGGAACTAGTAACATCAAACAATCACGATCCACCAATGCATCTAGTCTTTCACCTCCTCCACTGCTGCACCGCCAAGGCTACTTCATCCCGTTCATCGATGTGCATCTGCGATCGGGAGAGCATGTCTCCAAAATCATCGTCCTTAGCGATCCTGCACCGGGAGAGGGCGAATAAGATTTTTGGAAAACGGTCTTCACGACTGCTCGTTCGCTTCTTTAAGTTCTTCATCACGGTTCGTCTACCTCTTCGTCGGACGCACGCCGAGGGTCGTCCCCTTCAACGTGAACTCCATCAGGCCCATCATCGTCGTTAAGTAACCGCAGGTCACATACGATTTCTTCTCTCAAATCATGTCTTATATATTGAATATATTGATCTGCGTATGCATGATTTTACTAGATAATCTGTTGCAATATTTGTTGTTCATTACTGTGATAAATCTATCTACAATTTGTGATAATACTACTATTTTAATTTGTAATGCATTAATCATGTCCATGATTTATCCTTAGATTAAAATAAAATTAAAAATGCTAATATTTTCAACACCGTCGGCAAGGGTTACTAAACCTAACTGCGCACAATTACTAATTGAGACGCGGCCCGTAGACGATCTTGAAGAACATGTGTACGTCATCCATTCCATTATAGGAACTTTCTGTTTTTGGTTGAAACGCGTACAGTTTTTTTTCCAGAAACAGAGTGTTTTTTAGATAAAGGGTGCTCTATTTCATTAAGCAAATGAAATTGTCCCAACCTCTTGCATCCTTGGATAGATTTGGTCTGGCATTATTACAAAATTTCACTGTGTAGAATGAATGTGTAAAAGAGAATGAACGTGTGTACTCATGAGTGATGACGATACACAAAACGGGGTAAATTAGCAGCTGAACGGCTTGACGGGTGATGCTGAACGTCATAAGCCATCGAACTTGGATTTCATGTTGCCGACCTCGTCCTCGTCCATGAGGAACGTCTTGGTGAGCACCTCCATGGGCATGGCGGGCTTGGTGTGTGTAAAAGAGAATGAACGTGTGTACTCATGAGTGATGACGATACACAAAACGGGGTAAATTAGCAGCTGAACGGCTTGACGGGTGATGCTGAACGTCATAAGCCATCGAACTTGGATTTCATGTTGCCGACCTCGTCCTCGTCCATGAGGAACGTCTTGGTGAGCACCTCCATGGGCATGGCGGGCTTGGTCGCGAAGAGCGAAAACGTGGGCGTGACCGAGCCAGGCGACTGGCTGTCGAACATCGCCAAGAACAAGGCGTTGCCTGTTCCAGCGTTAAGCTGGAAATGCTGTAGCCCACGGGGGATGACGAAGAGCTCGTTCTCCCGGACCACCTTGGAGAAGAGCTGGTTGGCGCTCGTGGTGAACGCCACCATGACCTCGCCCTTGAGGACCATGACGAGCTCCGAGGCGCGCGGGTGCGAGTGCGGCGGGTTGAGACCGCCTGTGGCCAGGTCGACGCGCGTGATGGAGAGGCCCAGCGTGTTGAGGCCCGGGAACGTGGACACCGTGGCGCGCGTGGAGTTGGCGCCGAACGGGTTGCGCGTGCTGGCCGCGCCCACGATGGCGCGGGAGAAGAAGTCGTCGTCCACCATGGCCGAGGCCGGCTTGCACGGGAACCCGTCGGCCGGCATTGCGGTCTTCAGGTCGGCCACGCAAATGTCCTGGAGCGGGGACGGGTCCGAGGCGGCGCGCGGTGCCAGTACGGCGACGAACGCCAGTGCGAGCAACACGGGGAGAGCAACGGAATGAGCAGCCACCGAAGCCATCAGCAGGTTGCTGTTCGATCAGATTGCACGACGATGTGCCCCTGATGTTCTGAGTCCTTGCTTGCCTTGGTTGTGTTGTTCTTGGGTGATCGCAGGTCGTGCAATATATATAGCAGGCACCAGGCAGAGAAGTGCGTGCACGGGTGGCGTTGATGTGGACGCTGAATGCTTGCAGGCGCAAGGCGGCCTAGCAACTTGGGTCGTAAAGCGCGTGCAAGAATGGTGATGCATGGCAGCTGGTGACTGTTGAGTAACCTAATCAATCATTAGCTTTTGTTGCTCGTCGTGGTTGGTTTGTCGCTGCTGGTGGAAAGTTTCGAGGGTACTTTCCACTTGGATCAGCAGGAACGAGTCCAGCCGGGCCGGCAGGCGTGTGGGTGATCGATCAGACCTTTCACTCTTTCGTGAACGCAGAGGTGTTTATACCAGTTGGGACAAGTATGGGCTGACGAATGGAGGCCCAACCTCCTTTCAGCGCGCACTAGTCCAGGTCCATTAATTATTATTTTTGCGAGAAAGTCCAGGTCCATTGTAAGAGAATAATTATTATTCAGCGTGATGCAAAAACCAGCAAAGTGACAGCCCATGCCTGAAGATGGGGGAGGAGGAGAGAGAGAGAGCTGGGACTGGGGGCTCCTGAGGCTTTTTTCACGTGGAGAGCAGCTTATATGGGCTCTGCTTCACGAGCTGCTGGAAGACGATTTTGATCACGAGCATGGAATGCTCGTTCGCCTGTGGATGGGGGAGCTGCTGGAATCACCCTAACAAACATGAAAAATGGAGCAATATTTTAGTGCGTGTTTGATATGGCTCTACTCCAGCCTAGAGTAATTCTCCTCTAAAACTTTAAAGTGAAGCAGTTCTACTTTAGAGTTTATAGAGTGTTTGGTTAGAAAATTGTAGCCAACTCTAGGAATGAGATTTTTTAGGATGTAAAGACATTTTTATCCTTGGTTTCATGGACGTATGTTTGTTAAGAACAAATGAAGTTTATATAATTATTTTTTATCAATATTTTTCTTGTCGTGAGTATGAATCCACCAATATTTCATACTACTATTCCAAACTATTACATGAACATTTCATTCAATTTCCATGCAAAAGATAGGGATGTTGCCACACTTTATTTGTGTCTTGGTTGGGACAATACGAAGCCTATCTTTCAAACCTTTTTCAACCTCCGCATATCCAACAATTAACCAATAACCTGAGAAAGTGAATGGACCAATATCCTAATAGAACGACAGGATCAAATCGTCTCTACTGAACCAACAAATCGAATGTACTGAACCAAAAGTCCTCTCTGCCGAACCTAATCCAATCATTTGGAATCGAATGTTGGTTCTTGGCTTTCGTGCTGGTACTTCAGAGCTTCTATGGTTGCACCAGCCCACTAGCGGCAGACGCTACTGCTGGTACTGAATCAAATGGAATCGACGCATGGCTTAAGTCTTGCATTTGATGTAGGTAGCCTAATCGAATCGAATCAACAGAACGATAGAATACCTCCTCTCTACTGAACCAAATGGAATCGAACCCCGAATCTCACCGTGCTTTCCGCCGCCGGGAACTCCGAATCAACAGAAAGTTCAAACCCTAGCCGCCGGGAGGAGCAGGGCCGCGCCGCCATGTTCACAGGAGCGGGAGCCGCGATGGGGAGGTGTCTCGGGCAGGGAAAAAGAAACGGAATCGTTTTTCCATCAACTAGTGGTAACGCGGGTAAATAATTCATAACTTCATGTCTATGTGTTTTAAGTGTTTGACTACCTTTTTTAACTCCTCCTTAGAGCTGAGCTCTGAAGCTATCTCAAACACGTCTTTGGATTCCGACTATGTGCTTTGTGCTATAAGGTCTACAAGAAACATTTAAAAAAATCTTTTAGCAAACCATTTCTGTCCAAACACCCTAATGTTGATTGTTCAGTGTCTTACTATGTCTTCCTGGATTCGTTCTCCAGTTCTTCCTCCAACATGTTCCTTTCTGATGGCTTATTTCTCAAAACATCCTAGCTTAGGCATCCTCGAAGTAGATGGGATATCAAATCAACGTGATCAAACGGTTAACCTAGCTAAACAGGGGCGTTGGGTTCCCATATTCTACAAAGTCATAACAGAGCAAATGTTACAACGAACATTTTCACAAAAAAAAAACTTATCAATCTTTACAGCCAGTTCTAGTCGTATCTGAGCATGATTCCGTTCTCACACTCCTCTTCTTCCTAGAGCTCGTCCATCCGTCCCATGGATCAGTCGGTGTCACGTAGTCAATCACCTCACACTCCAAATCTTCCTATATATGGTTTACTCATTAATATTTGCACGTAGTTGGTAGTTGGTACTTACTACAATCTTTCATCGAATTCAAAGTCCACCTGACCAGCAGGTCTCGGGAGATCGATTAAGCTAAAGCAGCACGCAGAGCTGATGAGAGCATCAGACATTCCTTCAGCTCCATTGTCCTTTTTTTTTTGCGAAAAAAGCTCCATTGTCCATTGATCGTTTCCATTGCCCGCCTTGTCCTGCGGCAGCTGCACGCACAAGGCGACCCTCCATGCCGAGTCCGTACACACAGCAAATGCACTGACATTTGACTTCCCGGCTCCCCGGGACGTCCCCACCTACGAAGCCAATATATTGGCGTTGCACTTGCACCGCCGTCGGACGGGGCAGCAGGTAGCAAGAACGGTCACAGGCCGTGCTAGGCGGGGGAGCTCATGGCCGGGCTGCAGCGGTCGAGCGAGACGTTCCGGCGGTCGGGATCGTCGGGGATGGTGTGGGAGGACAAGTACCGGTCCGCGTCGGGGGAGCTCGCCAAGCCGGCGGCCCAGGCGAAGAAGGTCGCGCGGCAGCAGCGCAGCGGCTCGAGCGGGCACGGCGAGTACAGGGCGGGCTACGTACAGCCGGCGCTGGACCCGCCGTCCCCGCGCGTGGCAGCCTGCGGCTTCTGCAGCCTCTTCGGCAAGGACAAGCAGCCGGCGGCTCACGGCGCTGCTGGTGGCCGCGCCAACGCCACGCGCCGCTGACGACGGAACGCGGCCAGCCAGGCGTGCACGGTCTGATCGTACACAAGCTATACTATTATGGTCATACATGTTATACTCTTGTTAATTAGCTTCTCGCTTGAGGATCGCGATAGCCATAATCACAGCAGAGCATAGGACCGGATCCTGGATTGTGTGTTCTCTGTGTTCGTATGAAAAAAATGGATCGCATTTCCCTGGCTTCTTGGCTACAGTGTTGTCCTGTGACTGTCACAACGGGCGTCGCGTGCAACTCAAAAAGTACTCCATTCGGTTTTTAATTGATGATCTTACGATAACTGTTTTCATTACTTGCAAGCTAAGAATGTTGTCCATCAACTAAAAACTGAAAGAGGTAAGTCAGTTACCAGCCAACAATTTAATTGATGGATCATTAATGTGTTCTTTATTTCTTTCTTGTTCGACCTACTTAGCCTAAGGCTCGCACGACTAGTACTTAGCGGTCATCCAAGCAACAAACATGTTCATATGTAAACTTGGAATCGTGACAGTGAAATTAACCATATAACAAAGCACGTCCCTTTCATGTTGCTCTGTTTTTCTCTGTTCTTATGTCTACAGGGAATCAGCTTCCTGTTTATTCTCCACGCCCAGTCGCACATAATGATAATATAATTTCCCCCCAAATTAACAATTGTATCAATTAACAAGGTTGGACTTTGCGTACTTTGTTGTGCTATTCAACTATGCTGATTTTTTCCCCTCCCATTCAAACTGTACTTGCGAGTAGGGAAAAGTATATGAATGTCGCTATAGAAAGGCAGGGTTGAGTGGTGTTTTAGAACATAGCTTTGTCGTACATTGATTGAAGTAGCATTGTAGCAAAACATTCACAAGACTCTAATTATATAGGTATATAAAGTCTGATCATAGCAGTGGGTTCTAGAATTCTCATTTTTTCGATAACAGGGTTGCCCCCTAGTTTCAATAAATCGAAATCAAGTTCACATCAGGTGCATCTGCCAACGTTTGGCTTACATCGCAGCTCAGCTGCACACCCCAGCTCAGTTGCACACCCCCCTGGGGCTCAATCATCAGGTTATTACAAACCAGCGAACTGGACACAGTCTCATCACCCAGATTATCAAGTGGACCTGAGGCACCACTCCCTGGACGTCTTTCCCTGGGATCTCCCTGCGTGTCGTTCCTCCAGGCAATCACCCACCAGCGGCCTGATGCTTTTTTTCCTCCAGCGAGCGTGCCCAGATCTCCAAGACTGCTGGCTCCCTGATCAATAGGCTCCAGCTTCCAAGTGATCTCAGCACACATGCCCGAGATCCTCCTCGTCCCCAACCAATGAGAACCTTGAAAGTAAATATTGTTCCTTGTTTTTCATAAACACCACAGCACACCACAGAAGTAAAAATGTTAACAAATCTGCACTTTTTGTCTTCACAGTTTGGCAATGGACTCAAAGTCCATACCAACCTGAGAAACATCTCAGAAATTGTGCCCCAAACATTTTAAGCCACACAACATTCAAAGAACAAGTGATTAACACTTTTAAGCTCAAAACAAAACAAGCATGTAAGATCATCAATCTTTTTCTTCTTTCCAAGATTGTCTGAGTGAGAATCTTATTGTTAGACAGCAACCATAAAAATATATGGATCCTTGGTGGGACCTGGATCTTCCTCACTACAGATGTGAAGATCTGTTTAAACCCCCCCCCCCAGA
>VSTD030004008.1:0-10545 GCA_008808055.3 Sporobolus alterniflorus
GGAGGCAGAAAGAAATGGGGACCCAGAATTATGGAACAAAAGCGGAGAATGGAACTTAAATTGACGCCCTGTTACCTTTGTTTTCTATGTTGTATGGCTCCATGATCTTGCCAGAGTGCATCCCTGTCCCTCGCAATCTCGTTTTATCGCTTAATGATCTTGCCAATCTTCCCCTTGAGGCGATCACAGGAAGAGGAGAACATCGAGTTGATCTCGTGCTTCTGCTTGCCGGCGCTGGACCGGAGAAGCTGGATCTTGAACTGCTCGAGGCAGGCCGCGCGGTGCACCTCGAACTCGACCTCCCCGAGCATGTACTCAGCCGCGTGCTCCAGGCCCTTCGGAGCTCCTGCAGCCACAGCTTGACGAAGTCATTGGACACCACGCGGTCCTCCACGCGATTGAGCTTGGATTTCAGCTTGTCAGGCTCGCCGCCATTGATGACGCTAGGCTCGGAGGTGGACCCGAACAGCTGCTGCAGCAGCGCCGCCGGCCGCTTGGGTCCGAACACGAAATCGTCCAAGTAGGCGCCCGTTTTTCAGTGCGTGGTTTGGCTCTTCGCGATTCCCGGATCATCCTTGGAAGTGGCGCAGAGGCGGGGCGACGCCGCTTTTGTTGTCGACATTTCCGGAATCGAATGGAGAAAGAACACTGTTGCCTACGTGTATGTTCAGATAATAGCTATAATTAATCTTTATTGGGTCACACAAATATAGGTATAGTTGATTATTTTTCCTGCGGTCACATTCATGATGGCTTTTTTATGGTATATACATTAAAAGAAACTTATTTCGATAGAAAAGTCCTAAAAACTATGACTCATAAGCAGATTAAAGCTAAATAGATTGATTGTGGCTGACTTTACAGTTTTTTAGAAACACATACGCATATATTCATACATACATAAGTACATACCTCTATGAATACAGAAGGGGTGCCTCGCTGTAAATGCAACAACCATGCCATAGTTTGGACCTAGGTATGTCGTGCATTTACAATTTTTTAAAAACACAGACGCAAATATTCATACACGTACAAATACATACCTCTATGAACAGAGGGGGTGCCTCACTGTAAATGCAACAACCATGGCATAGTTTGGACCTGGGTGGTTTGGTTCTACAAGGAACCTAAACAGATGAACTACACTATAGGGTTGCAAAAAAGACAGAAAGGGCCCGATGAAATAGAATTGTTTTAAAAACGCACAAAAACTTTGCCATCGGTTTCATATGTTAAATTTTTTTCTGAAAAAAAGGAAGTAACTATTCATTGATTTTTTTCTATGTAATTGACTTGTACATCGGTTGGTTCATATATACTCTATACTATTCCTCTTTTATCAGTGTGAATGGCATTGAATTTTTTCCCAATTTTTGTCCTTTTAAAAATCATATTCTAGAAATGATCCCATAAAAATTTATTTTTAGTTCTAGCTCTTTTTTTGTCACGTCAATCATCGTGGTGTGATATTAAACTAAGCCATGTCAAGTACTCTGGCACGACCGGAAGCCCCCCTCCTAGGCTCCCCCCCCTCCTCGGTACTAGGAAAGCTTGGCGTGACGCAACAGGGGTTCAGTGTGGCACTGAGTCATACTAATTGCACTGATGTGACCGAGTTCTAATATCGTGCTAAGACGATTGGCGTGACCAAAAAGGCCCAGAACTGAAAATAAATTTTTCTCTAGATCATTTCTAGATTGTCATTTTTAAAAGGGTCAAAATTGAGAAAAAAATCATTGCATTCGGTGTACCTTTGGAAGTTCAAAGCCCTTTCCGTAGTTTGTTGAAAACAGAAGGTTAAGGAGAAATTTGAATAAAAGGGCTCGATTTTTGACATCTCATGAAACAATAAATGAAGGTGTGGTCCGTACATATGAACTGGGTCGCCGCTGGTCACATTAGATTGTTGCTTGGTCAAAAGGCCATAGCAAGTTTGTGGATGCATGCTCATTTAATTGCTGCAGTGGGTGCACTCCCCATGATTTTTGTGTCCCACGCAAGACGACCAAGTCTTATCTCACTTATTGAAGATATCAAATATCTAGCTAGTCTCAATCGAGGAGGATTTTATTTTATTTTTTAAGAGTGTCATATGTCATGTCACGATAAAAAGATTTTTAAACAACAAATAAAATAACCCATACAATTTTCATGGAGTTTCATAATATTAAATTCTATTTTATTTCATTGGTGAGATGAAACAAAACTTATCTCCAATGCTAGTTTCACTTTTTTGGAGGAAAATAGTGTGTATCCAGTTTTCTTCATAAATTTTTTATGCATGTCATCAAGAAAATCTACGTGACAACTCATTTAATGAAAACAAAACCTCCATTGGGAGTAGAGTAAGTATACATCTATTTGGCGGCATAAAAGACAGGTTCTAGCTAGAGTGTTCTCAATACACCTCTCAAAGTAAGGTATATCGAATAATAATATTATACAATTTTTTTGGTTGAAAACGTGGGTGTTTGCTTGCTGCTTGGGGGTGCATGCCCCCTCAGGCAAGCGAAGGGGCGTCTTAGATGTTCGAAATCAGACGCTACCTGCCTCAGGCATGTTTTCAAGGTCAGCAACCATACAATCGTGTTTACTTTCATGATCAGAATGCAGAGGAGAGGGTGATCAAAAGAGAAAAGAAGACCTCTCAAATCTAGAAATGCTTAGTACATTTTAAAACGGATATAGTATGGACATTATTAGGTACTTAACTTTACTTTTGTTAACCCGGCTTGATTTGGATAGAGGGAGGGATTAGGCATGGATACATGCCAATCGACTGTTGGGGGCGAGCCTTCGCATTCGAGCCCCACCAACTGGGGCCTCGGGTTCACGTTGTTTCTGTGTGCACGAGATTGTTTTCCAGGTAGTTGAGTGGTGGTCGAATGCTCCAAAGACCCACCATCGAGGGTTTGGGTGAACGAGCGGAGCTGAGGTGCATGTGGAAGTCATAGCTGAGGGTTGCGAGCCGTGAGCATCGTAACTGTCACTGACCGGAGGCCGACATGTCATCGTGGACACGCGTCAGCGTCAAATTGAACCGTTGTAAAATAATGAGTTGGTGTAATAGACCAGGTTACTATCCTAACCACGCACTCTATTGACGGGGTAGGTGATTAGTGGTATTTATGGCATTATAATGAGACTCTTAACCTCCCTTATAAATAAACCCGCACGGGCACCCCGGGGAGACGATTGATTGACATCTGTTTGCATCGGACTCTGTGCCACTTTCCGTTTCCTGTTAAGTGCCTTTTTCCCCCTCATTGGAGTTCGATAACCATCGGCTAGTAAACCCCAATATTGGTGCCCACCGTTTGTGTGCTCGAGAAAACACCCACGAAATGTCACCCAAAAAGAGGCCTGGAAAGGAGCTCCCGGCTGAAGCCTCATCTCAAGCGGCCGGAGCTCAGGTCCTCGAAACAACCCAAACAGCCACCCAACCACAAACTTCCACATAGCCTCAACAAGCAACCGCAGAGGTTATAAGACCTGAAGAGCCACTGCAGCAACTACCAAGCCAAGCAGAGGTACTTGCTATGAACACCTCCGTGCCAATCACTCAGCACCCAACCCAGCAACAAGACATCGAAACTCAAGAAGACCCGCAGGAAGATTCAGAAGAGGAGATTGAAGCAGTCGTCAATGATGAGCTAGCATGCCTTCACTAGGAAAATGAGCGCTTGTGACTCATGCAGGAGCAAATGACCAGAAGAAAGGCAATGGCCAAGAGAGCCCAAATTATGCAGTAACAGATCGAACAAGAAAGAGCAATTCAGGCGGAGCTGCAATGAGCAATAGAGCACCTTCGTCGTTTGGAACATGAGCCCGCAGGGCAAGAGTCTCTACTACAGTAGTATCAGCCACAACAGCTTCAGCAAAACGCATCTCACCACGCAAGACAAAGCAGCATCGACACCAAGTGTCCTCTAGCTGACAACTTGCAGCTAGCGCCATGGCCAGCACAATACAGAGCAACACTCCGCCAAAGTACTATGGAGAGTCTGACCCCTGAAAGTTCTTGATGTTGTATGAAGCGACAATAGCTTCATTCAGTGGAGATGAGACAACCCTCGTCAAATCTTTCATCATATCACCTGAAAATGCAGGAGCTAATTGGTACACGAGACTACCTTTGAGATCAATCACATCATGGGCACAGTTAAAAGAAAAGTTCCTAGTCAATTTCCAAGGTTTTAAAGCAGATATCAGCACAGAAGAAGATTTTCTCTCCTGCCAGCAATATGAAAGGGAGACG
This sequence comes from Sporobolus alterniflorus, assembly GCA_008808055.3. Classification (NCBI taxonomy): domain Eukaryota; kingdom Viridiplantae; phylum Streptophyta; class Magnoliopsida; order Poales; family Poaceae; genus Sporobolus; species Sporobolus alterniflorus. Next base: position 4,259 of record VSTD030004008.1, read on the forward strand.
CAGTCAGATTTTTTTCGTAGATTCCTTCAACTAAAAGCACAAGCTCTGAAGGTCTCAGATGAGCAGGGCATAACACAAGCAATCAAAGCACTACGCGCTGGTCAGTTACATAGTCACCTAGTCAGGGAGCACCCAAAAACGCTCGAAGAATTATACAAAGAATTCCAAAAGTTCATTAGATCGGAGGTGTCACACTTTCGTAAATTGCATCGGCAAAGGAAAACAACAAATGAGAACGAAGGTTCAAGACCATTCAAGTACAGCAAGGGCAAAGAAGGTGCAACAAGTTTCAACACGGCCCGCAAATAAGTCCATAACATCAACTCTGATGGAGGCAGACCTCCGGAGAGTTGGGAAAAAAACTCCAAACCTCCACGGCAGGAAAGCGAGAGCAAAATGTATGCCCCAAGAAAAGATCATTAGCAAAACAGAGGTGGCTACTCCAACCAGGGCAGAGGCAGGGGCCAAAATCAAGAAAAGCCTTCATATTGTATGTTTCATGAGAAAGATATGGACCATCGGACAAGGGATTGCCCTATCTTCCTCGAATCCAAAAAGAAAATGACACAAAAGCAAAACCAGCCTTCGGCATCAAGCACAGTCAAAGAAGTCAATCACACATCCCACTGGCACCAACCTTCATATCAAAACTTCAACCCTTGCCCAGAATACCAACCCAACTACCACAGATATCCTTCACAGTCCTACCAGGCATACAACTACACACCACATACAAGCCAAATCCATACATCACAACCAACAACCACTTATCCTTCGGCACCTTTACAAATAACGTACCCGACCGCAAGCTCACAAACATCCCAACCAAAAACGGAGCCAAACAATCCACCTTCATCCCCACCCCCAAATCAAGACTCCTCCCAATAAGCAACCAGTTTCCCAACCTTTGGAACTATTCATACTATTACCAGAGGTTCCAATCTAACATTCAAAAATAAAAGGCAAAAGCGAGAGCATTATCGCCAAGTTAATCATGTAGCGGTTAATGGTCCCATCATGTGAACCAAGTGGTCGCATATCCAGATAACCTTCATCAAAGCTGACATCACGCTTACATCTTTCACGCACACGGACGCGGTGGTAATCACCGCACACATCGATAAATGGAATGTTACAAGAGTTCTAGTAGACAATGGAAGTCAGGCAGAAATATTATTCCTTTCCACCTTTGAGCATATGGGTTTCAGCAAGAAACAATTGAAGGAAGCATCGAAGGCGCTATACGGTTTTGGCAGAAATAGAATCGAACTAGTAGGCTCCATATCTCTGCCTGTGTCTTTCGGCACCTTGTCAAATGCCCACACTGAGTACGTAACCTTCGATGTGGTAGACATGTCCTATCCCTATAACGCCATCTTCGGAAGGGGCTTTCTCAACACCTTCAAAGCAGGGCTTCATTAACTTTATCTCTATCTGAATATACCAGCAACTCAAGGGGTCATCTCAGTTCATGGTAATAAAAAAATGCAAGAAACATAGAGCAAGGTTACGCTCCAGACCATAGAAATGTAATTTGTCTGCAAGACAGCAACACAGAAAACCACAGCAGCAACACAAACAAGAAAAATGAAGGCAGCTTCGGTAGCAGGCCAATAGAACCAGAATGCGAGACTAAAACAGTTCCGCTTGATCCGTGGGTACCTGACAAAACAGTGATGATATCCCAAGATTTGACATCAAGTGAAGAAGAAGAGTTACTTTCATTCTTGGACAAAAACAGTGATGTGTTCGCATGGAGAACCTCCGATCTTACGGGAGTAAGCAGAGATATAATAGAGCACAAGTTAGAAGTCAACCCCTCTGCAAAACCCAGGAAGCAAAGGCGTCACAAAATGTCAGATGAAAAGGTCGCAGCGGCAAAAACAGAGGTCCAGAGGCTGCTGGACACAGGATTCATACGCGAAGTTTACTACTTGAGTTGGCTCGCAAACGTGGTAATGGTCAAGAAAAAGAATGACATGTGGAGAATGTGCACATACTTTACTGATCTCAACAAATATTATCCAAATGATGATTTCCCACTGACAAGTATAGACAAGGTAGTAGATTCGGCAGCAGGATGTGAAATAATGGCACTGCTAGACTGTTTCTCAGGGTATCACCAGATATGGCTTCGGAAAGAAGATCAAGAGAAGATAAGTTTCATCACACCCTTCGGCACCTATTGCTTAGTTTCAATCAAGGGAATCAATCCACATAAAATACAAGCAATAGTCTACATGAAACCTCCGTAGTCCAGGAAAGAAGTACAAAGACTAACATGCAGAATAGCGGCGTTAAACTGATTTATGGCAAAAATAGCAAAGTGGAGCTTGCCCTTTTTCAAAGTGTTAAGAGGCTCTGGTACCTTTGAGTGGGGACCGAAATAGCAAGAAGCTTTCGATGCACTAAAAGAATATATACAGAAGCCACCACCATTGGCGAGTCCACAATCGGATCAACCATTGATCCTGTATATTCTTGCAACTCACACGGCCATTAGCGGAGCCCTCATACAAGAAAGAGAGGTATTGAAAGGGGACAAGAAGATGTTGCATTAGGTCCCAATATATTTCGTGTCTGAAGCTCTAGCAGGCTAAAAAATTTACTATTCCAAAATGGAGAAGATATGTTATGCTGTAGTCATGAGCGCAAGAAAGCTACGACATTACTTCAAAGCTCACAGAGTCAGGGTCCTGATGAACCAGCCACGGAATGATTTCTTTGGAAATAGTTATTCCTTGGGCGGAATAGGTAAATGGGCCATGGAACTTTCGAAACATGTAATAGATTTTGAGAAAAGAAGTGGCATAAAGTCACAAGTTCTGGCATATTTCATAGCACAATGGACGGAGCCGTTAAGCTATACCGAAGGTACAGTCATCGACACACCATGGCAAGTATACTGTGACGGAGCCTGGGGAGTTTCAATGCTGGGGCTGCAGCAATATTAATTTCACCTTCGGGAATCAAGATGAAGTACGCAGCAAGACCGCAGTTCAAAGCAGTGGTGGACAAGTGCAGCAATAACATAGCTGAATATGAAGCAGTATTACTAGGCCTCTGCAAGCTGCGAGCAATGGGAATCCAGTGTTGTATTCTGGAAACAGATTCCAAAGTGATAGCAAGCCAAATTGAGAAGGAATGTATTGCAAGGGATGAAACATTAGAGGGATACCTAGTTGTCGTTCGAAGGATGGAGAAATTCTTTAAGGGATTCATAGTTCAATACATAGAAAGAGCAAAGAACGCAGAGGCAGACGAGCTGGCAAAGGTCGCAGCCAAAAAAGTGGTGCTACCTCCGAATGTATTCTTTCAAGTCGTTGAAGATCCCTCCGTGAAGACAGTCGAGCCAGAGCCAAGAATAATAAATGTCGTGCAAGGAGAAGACTAGCGAGCACCGATCATGGCATACCTTCATCACCATTACAAACCAAACAACACCACAGAGTTGACTAGAATGTAGCAGAGGGCAAAGGCATACCAAATCATCAGAGAAGAGCTCTACAAAACATCAGTCATAGGGTCACTCCTTCGCTGTTTGAGTACAGATGAGGGCAAGGAATTATTAGCCCAGATACACGTGGGAGTGTGCGAAGGTCACATTGGAGCAAGGGCTCTTGTTGCAAAGGTGTTTAGACAGGTTTTCTATTGGCCATCCATAATAGACGATGTTGTGAAGCTTGTCAAAACTTGCCAAGCATGTCAAAAGTTCTCACCAAATATTCAAGCTCCGTCATAACCCACTCAGTTGATCACACCCTCGTGGTCATTGCAAAGGTGGGGCATCGACATTGTTGGACTGCTAATAACATCACAAGGGAGCTACAAATTTGCAGTGGCAGCAGTAGAGTATTTCACAAAATGGGTACAAGCAAAGCCTCTAGTCAACATAGCAGCAGCAGGTTTGAAAAGATTTTTCTGGCAGAACATAATATGCTGGTTCGAAGTACCTAGAGAGATAACAGTCGACAATGCCAACTAATTCGACTACCATTTACTCAAAAACTTCTATTTCTATATGGGGCTCGAAGCCACCTTCGCATCCGTGTATGACCCCCAATCTAATGGAGCAGTAGAAAAGGCAAATACATTGATATTCACAACCATTGAGAAGATACTAGAAAATCAGTCGATGGGCAAATGAGCAGAGGAGCTGCCAAGAGCAGTCTGGAGTCATAACACCTCTGTTTGCAGAAAAAAAATGCACCCCCTTCAAACTATTGTATGGAGAGGAGCCAGTAACACCAGAGGAGATTAAGCTTTGTAGCACCAGAACAAATAGAGAGGCCATCCATAGTCCTTCCAAAGCTGAATCAAAAGATCTGCTTGAGCCCGAGCGCATGAATGCGGTCGAAAACCTACAGTCCTACCAAAATGAAAAAAAAGCATGGAGAGACAAAAAAAAGTAAAGCTAAAACACATGGAAGTAGGGGATCTGGTACTGCTGTGGAGTCCCCGCACCGAAGCTTCAGGGAAATTGGAACCTAAGTGGACCGAACCGTTCATGGTGGTAGAAAAAACAAGGACAGGATCCTTTCGTTTGGAAGACAATGAAGGAAAGGTGCTGGAGCACTCTTGGAACACAGACAACCTCCATCGTTTGTTTATCTAGCTAACTTTGTAACAGCAAGGTTCTGTGAAATATAAATAGGCCATCGCTTAGCTTTTACATTTTTTAACCTTCGTTTCTTTTCAGGCCCATACTCTTTTCCTCACATGGGAATCCCTCAAGGGCGTGAGGTTTTTAACGCGGTGAAGCTCCTGTAACCCAAAGCATCGATGTAAGCTTTGATTCTCCCCAAAAGAATGTTTCAAATGTTCATGCATGTTGAAATATCTAACAAGGTTAGATTAACATTCGATAGCCCGAGGGCCTAGCAACTTAGAGTCATGGGCAAATCAAGCTCAACGACACCCCACTGGCTCAAAATTGCGAAAGCGTAAAATGTTCCGGAAGTAACGAAGCCTCGAAAATGCCAGGGCTCATTTTAAATCGTGGAAGCGTAAAACGTTCCGGAAGGAACGAAGCCTCAAAAATGCCAGGGGCTCATTTCAAATCGCAGAAGCGTAAATTGTTCCAGAAAGAACAAAGCCTCAAAAATGCTAGGGGCTCTTTTCAAATTGCGGAAGCGTAAAACGTTCTGGAAGGAACGAAGCCTCGAAAATTCTAGGGGCTCTTTTCAAATCACAGAAGCGTAAAACATTCCAGAAGGAACGAAACCTCAAAAATATGAGGGGCTCATTTCAAATCGCGAAAGCGTAAAATGTTCCAGAAGAAACAAAGCCTCAAAAATATCAGGGGCTCATTTCAAATCACAGAAGCACACAACGTTCTAGAGGGCATGAAGCCTCGAAAATACCAGTGACTCACTTGAAATCGCAAAAACAGAAAATGTCTGGAACGAACAAACCCTCCAAAAGACTAGAGGCATATACAAGAATGAAAATCCACAAAGCCAATGGCTCCGACAAGATCATTGTAATACAAAATTTAATGAACAAAGCAAGCTTCGAGTTGTCAAATACAGACGGAAACCCGTGCGAAGATGGCGCTAATAAATGGGAACAAGTAAAATTCAAGCGACGCACTAAACAGAAGGCGGACACAAAACCCGCTCGAAGGTGGGAGGCACAGATATACACGATAGAAAAAGTCGAAGGTAAAATGAAATACATGCACTGAACAGTAATTACAAAGCATCAAGTGTTCCCTCCGTTTACGTGTTCGGAAGGGTCAACGAGACCCTCCGCCACAAAAAGAGGATACATGATCTCCCACACGGACCTATCAAAGTCAGCAGTGGAAAGTGAACCGCCGCGCGGCGCGGGCATCTCCAAAGCACGTTCAACATCAATTTTTGCTTTCTTAGATCTTTTCCGCGGAGCGCCTTTCGACGTTGGTTTTCGCCGTACAGTTTTCTTCGTCGAAATCAACTGTGAGCGAAGCTATCGAACAGATGAGTCGCCAACACAAGACTTTCAGCCATCACACGGGGCATCGACCGTAGGCGCGCAGGAACTCAAAGCATCTGCACTCCTCGCAATGTATACACTCGCAGCCATATCATTAGCCTTGGGTCAATCCTCGAACGAATCGCTATCAAAGTGCATGCAGGGGCGCGAAGATGGAGAATCACAAGTGGGACTCACAAACACTGAATCTAACAATGCCTCAGTATTACTAAATGAAAGATCCACCATGTCAGTTTTAGGCATCATAGCAATTAAGCGTGGTGACAAAGCCTGCACAGGCTCGAACAGTTGCGAGGCCTGCGCATGACAAC
>VSTD030004009.1:0-10542 GCA_008808055.3 Sporobolus alterniflorus
ATAAATTTGAATCCCTTCTAAATTCTAGAAAATAATTTTAACCTATTGATATAAAGTTTTAAAATTTAGTGAATTTTTAGTCACATTCCAAAATTTGGAATTTTAGGGTGTGACACAGTACCAAAAGATTCTACTCATCGCTACAAACGTGTGAGCGCAAGAATCAGTTAAATTGGAGCTACTATTAAAAAGTTATCGGGGTTTAAAGGCAAAGGACTAATCTACAATTACATAAAAATTGTGCTGGAACCTAAATGTAAAATCTGTCTGGAGCTGAAGGTAGAAGATGACTATTGAGTTTGCTCACTAGAACTTCACCAGAAGTTCACCGGAATTTGCTATAACATGAGCTATAAACCTCTGATTTTAGATCGGTAAAGTTCAGGAGCGAGAGTGCGGCAAGGGGCACTCATCGGTGACTTCGGATTATCTTCAAGCTGAGAGGAAAAGTCGAAACACCAGCAAAAACAATGACAAAACTTTGGCGATAGATTGCAGAGGCTACAGATCGACTTTAGACATGATTCTTTCTCCTAGGGTTAGAATTTTGGTTTCTCATGACCGACACGGAGTTTAATTTGGTAGGACTTCAGAATAGAGGTGGCAGTAATGAGTGGGCAGTCGCGATGTTGATGGAGCTCCATGAATAGGGGGCTCAGCCCTGCTGTCCGCTACCTTGTGAGCAAAGAGCTCCTACTAGTTGCATACAGGAAGAAAGGAGAAGAGAGAAGAAAAGGAAGAAAAGGAAGGGAAAAAGTAAAGAAGAAAAATAAAATGGGAAAAGATTTCAAACCTGGAGATTTTTGGGGAGAAAAATAAAAGATAATTTATGGAATTGGTCTAAAATTATTTTTCTAAAAAAATAAATATGCCTAATTACAATTAAATAAAATATAGGGTCTTATCTTTAATTAAATTAAAATAAATAGACTAAGATGTAAATTCTAGAAATTTCTAGAAGTAAAAGAATTATTTTTGTACCGAAGACTCGGTCAAAAATAATTAAATAAAGAGATAGGGGCTATTTCATAAAAAGGAGTTTCAGAAAAGATTTTAGAATTATTTTCCAATGAGAAAAGATTGGGCCTAAAAGGAATTATCTAAAAAAAGGCAGGGGGCTCAGGGCAAGCATGACCGGGTTACAGGGTTATCACGAGTTAGCGTCGTGTCGGGTTCAGCAGGGACAAGGCAGTGGTGTGACTAGCTGGTGAATGAGAAATGGGCCGCGGTGGGAATGGGAGACGAGACGGGTAAAGAAAAGCAGGTTGGATGTGGGAAATTCGGCCCAAAGAGCTAAGTAAATATAGAAAAGGGTTTCTAATTTCCGCAATTTAAGGTTTAAATGAAATTGATCGAATTCTATTCGAAACCTAATTCTAGAGCACCCATCAATACAAAAATAAATGCAAGTAAGCATGAATGCAACAATCAATTATAAAAGACTAAATTGATTTAATTAATTTAGAAAATAATCTTTTGCCTAAATAAAATGGATTCTCTTCTAGATTCTAAAGGTGGACTTTATTCTATTAAGAAAAAGTTTTAAAATTTAGTTAATTTAGTTCACATTCCAAAATTTGGAATTTTAGGGTGTGAGAAGACTACCCCCTTAACAGGAATATCGCCGTCGAGATTCAGACAGATCGGGAAACAAATTTGGGAAGTTCTATTGAGAATCTCGAGGGAAGGATGGGTCAAGTCCTTGGGTTGACAAAGAATGTACTAGTCACCATGGTCGAGGTGCTCTGAACTAGGTTGGCATCCAGTATTCATCTCAAGGTGGTCGGCTGCTCCTTTGCTAATAAGTAGTAATAGACTCTACCACCTACTCCAATATCTTTCCGTCATCGGTGGTCAACCTAATAGCCTTTGCTGCACAATTTGTATGTCCTTTGTCCTTGCTCAACCAATCTACTCCAAGTAGAAAGTCAATGCCTTTGGACTCCAGAGCCATAAGGTTTATAGTGAAGCCTACCCCTTTATTTTAAGGTTCAATTTAAGGCATATTGTCTTCCGAGGTACATCTCTTCCACGGTAGCAAACTTCCATTCCAAAAATGACATCAGCCTCTAGGCGTCTTCAGGGGTTACTAGTCAAATCATCTTCTAGCATGGTCTTGCTTGTCTTGGGATAAGGTAGAGTTTAGTGGGATGTCGACATAGGTTGTGGCATTGGCTCATGAGGTGATCTCTCTCTACGTAGTTGTAGCACTTCTTGTCAGTGGAGGCTTCGATCCTTCCGAATGAGGGCAGTGGAAAAAAACTGAAGAAATCCCTATGAGTGTGGCTCATCTCACTCAAAGGTTGTTGCTTGTGCTTATTATATCCAACTTGCTGGGCTCTATGGTCTCATATTGCTTCTTAGTGCATTCATCTATTAACTTGCTATTAGTGTTTGGATCCTCACGTTGTTGTTGCCGTTGACGTTGCGGTTCACATTTTCACCATTGGATGAGTAGGGGTTGATGAGATAGAAAAGGAATGATAGAAGGAAATAGTAGCATGAAACAATAGCTTCAATGGTGTAGTAAGCGAGAAGGCTAGTCTAAGCAGGATAGAAGAAAGATAGAAAGAGAGATAACTCAACTAAGATTATATTATATAAACCCAAGGGTGTGTATGTAAGATATATCATACATTCACACTAACACTCAAACAAAGATGCAAATCAAGCATTTGATCACCACACAAAGAACAATCGATCCTCACATAGCGGTATAGCAGTTACAAAGGACTCGATAAATCTAGTCAAACCTATTAACTTATTCTCCTCACTTAATAAAATGCCACTAAATAGGAAAGATTCCAATCCAAGAGCAACCACTGCTAGTCATCATCATTGTGGGGAATAATGTAGATTGGAGGTGCACAAGTAGCCATCTTGCGAGGTTGTGAAGATGGAGCGATGCTTCATCTTTTCATCCGAATGCGTCTTCTAATCTTGAGGACAATGATGCTTCATCTTTCATAGGACCTTCATTGCATCGTCATACCTCAATGAGGTGCTTGGAGGCAAAAATGTAGACTTGGAGATGCCAAATTTTTTGGGAAGATTTGGAGAAAGTCAGTAAAACCTAAGAGAAAAGTTTGAGTCTAAAAGGAATTATCTAGAAAAAGGAGGGATCGGGGTGAGCATGACTGGGTTATGGGATTATCCCGGGTTAGCATCGTGTCGGGTTCGGCAAGGACAAGGCAGTGGTGCGACTGGCTAGCACAATCAAAAATGGGTCACGACGTTGGGCCGGTGCAGGAAGGGGAGACAAGACAGGGAAAGAAAAGCAGGTTAACAATGGGAAATTGGCCCCAAAGAGCTAAGGGAATATAGAAAATGTTTCTAATTTTCAAAATTTAAGTTTTAAATGAAATTTGATCGAATTCTATCTGAAACCTAATTTTAAAGCACACATCAATACAAAAATAAATGCAAGTCAGCATGAATGCGACAATCAATTATAAAAGACTAAATTGATTTAATCAATTTAGAAAATAATCTTTTGCCTAAATAAAATAGATTCTCTTCTAGATTCTAAAGGTGGATTTTATTCTATTAAGAAAAAGTTTTAAAATTTAGTGAATTTTAGTCACATTCCAAAATTTGAAATTTTGGGGTGTGACAGTTACCTCCATTGGTTTGAGTTGAGCTGGTTCCTCCGCCATTTTGACTGGCGCCTGGGCGGTGGTGGACATGTTATTGGTTGGTTGGTGTAGCTGGACCTCAAGAATATCGCTGAAGGCTAGATGATCTGGGCCTTCAGTGATGGTAGGAATGATTTGAGTGGGTGAGTGGTGGAGGGGTGGATGGTTTTGGGCGGAGGCTTGGGGTAGACATTCGTCTGGATGCAGGCGCTTGCTAGTTCATCACGGTGGCATTATCGGGGTCATTCTCGAGCTTAGAACATGGTGGGCACCAAATGTTGGGACTAAATAACTAAGGCTATCGAGTCCCAGACATGGAGGTGTGAGCCGAAGGTCACGAACGAAGGTACGCGAGGGGGAATAGCAACAATAAATGCAAACAGTAATTGCTCCTAGGTGTCCCATCAATGAGCACCGGGGGTCTATTTATAGGGTAGTTAAAAGGTGATGATTACAATGCATGTAATGCCCCCGTTCAACTACCACACCTAAACACCCTACAGTCGCAAGGGCATTACAGTCTTTTGGTATTTGTAATTATTTCCGTGCCCTACCAATTGTAAGCTGACACATGTCCACTGTTGTGGTAGCTTTGTTCTGGAGGACCTCCGGCGACTTGTGATCTCCAATAGCCTCCACGTCCCCAGAAGACCTCTGCTCTGGTCGTTCTGGAGGACCTCAGCAACTTGTGGCCTCTGACAGCCTCCGCATCCCCTGAGGGCCTCTGCCTTGGTGGACATTGGATGAGCCTCTAACTGAGCTAGAGCTTCGCCTTGGAGTGAGGTTGTCCTTTCTTGCAAAACAAACAGTGAAGGTATCGACGGTCATGATATCGATGAAGGTCCAATGCATGGGGTAGAGCTTCGTGGGGGTTTCCCTTGCGGCCTCCTTTTAGCATCCCCAACAAAGATACGATACCAGAGCAATAGATGTAGATATTGCCAAATCATCAACAGACAGATAACCCATCCAAAGATAGTCCAGAAAAGGCCCAACAAGGACCTCATCACAATAGCAAAATAGCCAACCATATAATCATATAGCCCATTAGGCCCATACAAATACCACCAGTACCAGATCATCATCAGATCAAAAGTACTAACCAAAGATAAGAAGTCCAAAATAACAATAAAAATAAGATGGTCTACTAGCTGGAGCCCCATCCTATGCTTTGCTGATCTTCTTTGATGACATATCTTCATTGCACTTGTCTTCTTTTTTGTTAGGATGGCCAATCTACACATCTTTCTTGGACAACGATTTTTTTTCTACAGAGCTAGTTCAGTCATCTTGCTCTCTGGGAGTTTGCATAACTCTTTACCCAAACTTTTGATAGCTTTACCTGAAAGATTTGGTAGTTCAACAGCACAACCGAAGCTGTCCTTTTCCGGGTGACCAACATCACATTTGAAACCTTTTCTCTTCCCTTCCAGCCTGATGCTTCTTCTAACATCATTGACCACCAAGGGGGCTTTGATTATCTTTCTTTTTGCATGCAATGCTGAAGTTGTGGCGGATCCAATAACATCACACTTTTGGTTCAGAGGTGTTTCAAGCTCAATTCCCTCCTAAATCTGGCCAGTGATTTCAACAGCACCATCAGAAATCATCAAAGAATACTGGCTTGTTTGTGATTCAACTAATTCATCCTGAATCTCCTCATGACCGACACAATCTATCTTTCTTTTCACAAGGCATTTGGCTGGCAGCAAAAAAGACGGGGATGTTTCTATTTCATTGTCTTTCAAGATGACATTCCATGCCTCAGCTCAAGAAACTCCTTGCCTAGTCAAACCTATCTGGATTCAGAAGAGAGGAGATAAAAACACCTGTCAAGCATTAGGGATCAGGGTACCTGCCATCAGCTGATTTTTTACCAATCAGAGGCACATGCAAAACCAAAGATTGTAGCCTAGGATCTACATCTAGATTATCAAGGAGCACTACCATGCCCACCTGCATCTCTAGCATTATTATTTCTAGCAGAACTCTGCCCAGCCTCAGAGGAACCACTGCCTTCAGATGGATTAGCAGATAATAACTCATGTAGTTGAATTTCCTCAATAGAAAAGTTCACCAGAGCTCCTTGTTGAGCCAAAACAATATGTGCTTCTTTAGCTGCAACTTGTGCCTCCGATAAGTGTTCATCAGGGCCACTAGCCTTAGATGATGAAACATAATCCATACTAGTCAGAGCATTCAGATCAATCACAACCGGCAACTCCTCATCAGGGACATGTTCATGAACATGTTCCTGATCCACCTCAAGCAAATCTTGAAAATCATTAAATGCCTGATCATCTCCTTCGACCACAACCTCACTGTTGAGATCAAGATCCATCTAATTATTTTGCTGCCCAATTTGCTCACCAAAAACATTCAGAGCCTAGTTCTGATTATTCTGCTGCTGAGGAGCCAAACCCTGCTGACCTAGACCAAAAAAATCAAAAGACAGAGGGTTGTCTTCACTTATGGCAATGGAATTGCCTCCTCATCTACTGGCAGGGCTCTCAGCATTTCCTGCTCCACTATTTCCACTTGCACTGTTCAAGACTCCCCCTAAAACCCTTCAGCCTCAATTAGCACTAGAAAATAGGGAATGTCTTGAACATCAGACACACGTGCTCGAACCATGAGCCTAGCTAAGTGATCCCTATCATTCTCCTACATGAGCATACGTACAAATGAAGCCAAGGCAGACTGAATTCTATCATTGTTCCAGTAATCCAAGGGGAAATCGATGAGCATAAGCCAACACTCTTGATTAAATTGGACTGCTCTCCAGTTATGGGCTGCATTGTGCCTCACAACAGTAAAATTGACCCCTCCATATGGGTGCAGGCTATTGGTGATAAGCAGGTCTCTATCAAACAAATTCTCAAAATGAACCAGAGCTTGCCCCAAGTGTGTCGGCTGAATGTCACGAATACCAACATGCATATGCTCTACCAATAATTCCTCTAGAACTTCATGAACAACTGGGAACTGAAGTGAATGATTGGGTAAAGGGTCAATGCTTACGATAGCGTAATCTTCGTGGACTCTTGGAGGTGGACACATGACGGCCCGAGCCATAGTTGCTCTGTGTTGAACCTCCTGGTGATGAAACCCCGACGGAGCGAATGGCCTTGGATCCGCATGTTGGAACGCCATCGCACGCTCTTGGTCTGGGGATGTCGCTGGAGCTTGGGGAGGCAGATGAAATGACGACGCTTCTGAAGAATGCGAAACATTTTGATGAACAGAACCCAAGGCTAGCTTCGTAGAAACAAAGCCCTCCCCTGATTTTCTTAACGAATCTGTTATCTCTTCAAGGATAGACTATTTGCTTCTAGAGGCCCCACCAGCCATCGTTGCTTTGGCAACCCAAATTCACCACAGAGTTGTTGACATATTTTTACCAAAAGATTAGGTATGTGATTAGAAGTTACTTGATTCCCAGCCTTTTTCCATTTAGCAGCACAATGACTTGCCACATGACCCAACTGGTGGCATGAATGGCATTTGATCCAGTCACAACAAGGAGCACGCGGGCCAGACCGAGCACATAGAATACAACCCAAATGGCGGTGAGAATCTTGCACAGAATCAACGGGTCACTTACCTTTCAAATTTGAACTAGGCAATTGATTGGAGTGCTGATTACGGCTACAATTTTGAAAATACACATGATGATCCTTTGAATTCAGAGCAAGATGATCCTTCTGATGATCGAATCTATCAACCGGCAACTCCAAATGATCAAAGACCGAAGAAAACATCTGCTTGTAATGATCCTTCGGATGCTTCCGAGAAATCCCTTCAGTATGATCAAATACAGAATGATGCATTGTGGCCATTCGCTTAGATTGCTGATTCTTCATGCCCATTGAGACTCTATTTGCACCAGATAGAAAATGAGAACGTTTAACAACATCTCTAAAATATTTTTGGGCTGTGGCCTTCTTATGATGAGCAAGAGTCCACTGATGTTCTTCTTCAGTAAATTTTTTACGGAATTCCTGAACCCAGTTGGCGCCTCCATTACCCCAGAGATGGAAGAAAATATGATATTGTTCACACACAAAAGATCTGAGGTTACAGATATGAAATCCCACATTCTTGGAGGCCACCACAAAATGAAAAACACGATCAGAGATTTGCAAAGGCCTGAAATCAGCCGCAATTCCTCCCAAGGTTGCTTGTAGAATAAGACCGACAAAGTGCTCATTCAAACAAAATTTGCATCGCCCAAATGATGCAATAAGCGAGAATTCCTTGAGGCCCTTGATAGGGAAGAAATTGACCGGATCACCAAAATGAAACCGAATGGCAGTTTGAACACTGAGACTCGGTTGAAAATTTAGACCCGGGAGATCCATCGAGGGAAGAGTGTGAGAGGAAAACCTCAAGGCTGAGAAGGAGGACAGAAAGGGATTATTGAGAAAGGGTGCCGATGACTGCCCGGAATCGCACCAGAATCACCATGATTGCCGATCTGGGAAACCTGGAGCCCTCCACCCTTGATGTTTCAGCCACCCATAATAGTTCTTTTTATTTAAGCTGTTGGAATGGAATGTGAGTTCTCCAGTTCTTCCTACACCTGATTTTGAGCTGTTCTATGAGAGCTTGTTTCTGTCATGTGCGTGTGATGGCATCCACGAGCCTCCGTTTAGACCAAAGAATATTTGTAACTACTAATTAGAAAATCGATCCATCGAAACACAATATGCACTGTTTTAACCAGATTTCTGAGAGATCAGTGAAAGAACAAAAAGTAGCGTGGAAGAGTATGTTGCTGTTGGGCTCAGCCAAATGACCTTTTTTGGGGGGCGTAGAACTTTTAAACATGTGTTTTAAACTCTCCCTGAAGTTCAATTTGTTTTTGGACATTACAAACCTGTCTGCTATGCATGCAGCCGCAGTAGCCATCCCTCTTATTACGTACTCTTTTTACTTGTCACAGCAGCCGGTGAGTAAAAAGAAACATAGGAAGTACTGTATAATTTATGCCATATATGTATAAATCATTCTTTAAGTCTGCTACAGTGGTTCTAAGAATATCTGGGAGGTATATGAAGGAACCTAAGATTTTATTTAATCTCAGCTGTTAATTTTTATTATGTTATTAATAAATTAAGAATTTTGATACCTAATCCACACTAATTTAATACTAGTGCACTATTTAAAATATCTCTCAATAGATGGTACCTCATTATTTTTAACCATTAGATCTAGATAAATAAATAACTCACTATAATTATAGACACTATATAGCAAAACTCATCTTTTTTTTTGTGATCTGTCATCCGGTCACGTTGATGACTCGGTCACATGTAAGCAACAAGTTGTTGGTTCTGGTTGGTAGGAAGGAGCAGCTGCATGGTGGACATGTGCGCCCTCTTGTATGCGTCAGAAGACGAACTTTGAGCTTGCCTGAAAGCTGAAGTATCCTCCAGGCATCCTCATATGGAAGCATCACATCTCCAGCCGAACACAACCATCGGTGAATACGAATTGATTATGTGTAACAGGCATTTCACCCGGTCCCGCGGCGCCCTGCCGAACTCTCAAATTCAACTCTCACTTATAGCTGTCCAGGGATCCGCCATCCTTTTCTTTTCTTCTATGTAAAGTGACTACTCTCAATCCTCACCGGAAGATCGAGTAAATCAGTTCCGCTGCTACGGGTTTCCGGTGACGCGATGATTATCTAGGTTCTGGTCCAGTTATTGTACAGGATCGGACTCGATCCATCGCTCTTTCTGTGTAAAATGAACAAAGCCATTTTTCTTGATGTTCTCTGTAGTTGATGTTTTTTTTATGAACAAAACCACAGACAGTAATGGGTGCACATATTGTTGCTTTCACTTTCAACTATGTTGGTTTTGAAACTAGGTAGTTGATGTTCGTTTGTTAACATTAATTGTTGATATGTATGAATTTGTGAAGCTAGTATATAAATGATTCAACTATATCTAATTGTAGTAATCGGTCTTCTAAAAAACTAATTCTGCTGATGGATATAATTTCAAGATTATTTGTAGGGTATTTTTGGATCTAATATCAATGGTGAGTGCAAATGCAGTGGCTCGTTCTTTCTATCAAATATTAAGGGAATAGATATAGAGAAGGTCCACTATGGCACTATACAGTTCTGTTGGATATTCACTATTAAATAAAGTCACGTATTATCCATTCATACGCTTTAGGAAGGCCTTCACAATAAAAGTGAAGAAAAGGATCAATCTTATCCATATGCCCGAGAGACCGAAACAAGGAAGTGCCGTCACACAAAAGTCAAACTTGTCAACCATAGTATCAATTAATTTAAGAGTTTTGCTACCTTAGTGAAACCAAATATGCCGACTGTTTTTTAATGGAGTAGTGTTTGTACTGATTTTTTAATTCATAAGTTCCAAAGAAGACATGATTGAAATTCCCACACTCTGAAATTTTTTATATAAATTTCAACAAAATCATGCAATCCCTTGATGGCAGCATCCTCTTTCCGACGAGGCCAAAACGACACGTAGATCCTCGGTATCCATGCTACTTGTCCAAGGTCGAACAAAAGGGAACGACGACAGCTGAAATCCATCATCAGTGCAGAAAGGCAAAGCAAAAGGCCAGTCATCCTTGGACCATGGTGACTCGGATGATACGAACAGCAGCCTCCCCGAGATTGCCATCTTTTGTGAGGAGATACTGAAATCTGTGGATCATCCGACAAGGCTGATCCGCTGATGACTCGATCATGCATGTGCAAACCAAGTGAACCACAATTTAAGTAATTTCTTACAACACCGAGCGGTCATAGAAATGGGTTGAATGATACACAGCAGTACACTCCTGAAATTACTAAAAAGTAAATCTATTGTGTCCCCAAATGGCATGTTTTTGGAACATTATTTTCCCCCGCCAATTG